>JABFPB010005545.1:0-13178 GCA_022817645.1 Ceratoteleas bidentatus
TCTATCAATAGAGCATAAATTCGATTTTAAAAATTAACTTTCATTTTTTAGTGATACGTTTCAGAAATTTTGACCCAATTTTAATATTGATGTCATTGTTCACAGAATTTAGCAAAGTTGGAAGAGAAGCAGGATGCATTGAAAGCCTTGCAGGCAAAATACGAACTCGCACAACAGCCGTATATCGTTATTTGCGGCCCATTACATCAAGTAGCCGCTTCTTATGTTTGTGTCGGGAAGACTAATTATTGCGTCAATTCACCCACTGAAGCTGTGAATATCTGTTTCAAGTCCGTGAAAGCTCTGAAGACGCACTACTCGAAAGTATGCTCTTCAGTTTGGCAATTTTTTGAACTGTATATTTTTGAGTTCAATGTTCGAAGCGTTAACAAATGTGTTGGTGACTTAGTACTCGAAATGAGTCGCCTTTAGTAGCAAAGACAAAGGCTCTTAAAAAATGTTCATTTTAAGATTTTCGATCAAAACTTGAAATTTTGATCGAAGACAGTATTTTGGATAAAAGCGAGATTGTTAAATGCGCGTAAAACTTTATTTGTATTGTTTGCTGTCTATTTAATCTTCGACAATATGGATGTTTTCAATAATTATAAATTTGGCGACCCCGTCAAAAAAACGACATTGCACCGGGATTGTCTAAGGTTCACATTAGCTTTGTACAACAATGCATCCGTGCGGAATTCTGTGCAAGAAGTGATTCAAATTTTCGATGATTTTATATCGTCTGTTTTTACTCCGTTTTTATTTAACGAGATGTCCAAGATTGTAACCTCTGATTCGATGTACAAAGTGAAAAAGATATTCGAAGAAAATAAATGTCCATTTACAAATTTCTCTACCGAGTACAAAAGATTTCAGATATATCGACGCGAATGTGGTTTAATCGATCCTGAGGAATTTCAAATAGGAAGCACAAAAGGTGTAAATTTGTGTCACACGACCGAAATCATAAAAGAACCAAAACCAGTGTATACAACTTATGTGTCAGTTTTTCATACACTGAAAGTAATTTTTGAATTACCGGGAATGTACGATGAAATTACGAAATACGTGTCAAACCTTTCAAAAGAAAAAACAATTATTTCGAATTTCATTCAAGGACAACTTTGGAGGACTAAGTACACAAATGCTACAGAACGCGGTATTTATCCATTATTTCTATTTTTCGATGATTTCGAGACAGGCAATGCCTTAGGCAGTCATGCAGGGGAAATTAGGCGGTGTTTATTTATCTATTCCGTGTATTCCTCCGCATATTGTTGCTAATTTGACAAATGTATTTTTAGCGACAATATTTTATTCACACGATAGAGAAACGTTCGGAAATTATTCGGTTTTCAAGAAACTGATAATCGAATTGAACAGTTTATTGAACAACGGCATACCTTTAAAAATCAACGGCAAAGAATTGAAAGTTTATTTCCAACTATCACTAGTATTAGGAGACAACCTCGGAGTAAATAGCGTTTGTGGGTTTTCAGAAAGTTTTTCGGCCAAGCATTATTGCAGAAGTTGTTCCGCTTCCTCTGAGCAATGTAAACAATTGACTAAAGAAGAAAATCATTTAGAACAAAAGAGTTCTATAAAGCTGATTTGAACCTCAGTGATCCAAGTTTAACGGGAATCAAGGAAGAATGTATTTTTAATGAAATACGTATTCGAGGGTGTCGCCAAATATACTTTAAGTAATGTTTTGCATGCTCTAATTTTCGAAGAGAAGTTATTCACCTTGGCGCAGTTAAACACTCGAATAGCCACATTTGATTTCGGCGAGTTAGAATCGGGTAACAAACCAAGGGAAATAAAACTTGAAAATTCTAGTCACTCGACGACTGCGAGCAAGATACGCATTAAACAGTCCGCCAGCGAAGCGGCATGTTTAAGCAGATACTTGAGCCTCATTATTGGAGATTTGGTTCCGTTAAAGAATAAGTATTGGAATCTGACATTTGCCGATACGCCATCTGGATCGGAACTATTAGAAGTATAGACAGAACCTCATTTTCTAAATTTTACTGTAACTACTTTATAATTTATCGAAATTTCTTTGAATTAAGTTGATTTGTACGAGGAACAACCATCCAAATAAGTTTACATGTGGTTTTATTGCAAAAAAAATTCAAATTTCTATACTTGTCGACGCCATTTCGTTAGGCCACGCCCCCATGTCAGATCCCAATTGGAAGTTATATTTAGTTTTAAGGAAAATTATCGGTATCGTTACTTCTCCAAGAGTTGTTGAAAGTGAAACATTTGCACTTCGAGATCTTGTGGCTAAGCACAACAAATTATATAAGCTTTATTTTGGGGATCTGAAACCTAAAATGCACTTTCTGACGCATTACCCAAGACTGTTATTAAAAAATGGACCGCTGATATATTTTTGGGGTATGCCTTATGAAAGAAAAAACAAGCAACTTAAAGATATCGCGATAAGTACTACATGTAAAAAAAATGTGCCACTCACAATTGCTAAAAAAAATCAGCTGAATTTGTGTTATTTGAAAGGGATCTGTCAAAGTATAAAGTCATCTGTCGTTCGTGGAACAATTGAGCATGTCAACGTTATTGCAGAACTACGTCGAATATGTCCGAATATAATTTCTGCGGAAGCCAGAAATTATAAATTCGTTAAAATTTTAGGCAAATTATATCGGACAGGAACAGTCTTTTTGGTTGACATTAACGGCTTAGATTATCCGAAATTTGCAATAGTCGACAAAATTTACGAGGTTGCAAATAATTTGTATTTGTATGCAAAATATTTCCGAACGCTTTTTTTTAATAAGCATTATCATGCTTTTCAAGTTGAAAAGACTGAAACGAAAATTTTATTGCATATAAATAATCTGCCGAAAATTTGCCCGCTTATTTTTGTAAAAAAAGATGACACATTTTTTATTGCGGCAAGACACGATTTGTGATTTTTTTAGTTATAAGAATTTTAAAATATAATTTTATAAACAACAATATAGTATTTTTTCATTTTCCCTTTATATTATTATACAATTGTTAAGCAATTTATATTCTGAAAATTAATCTCGTGAACTTCTTTTTTTCTGTGGTGCGAATTGTGTCCCATGCGTGGTAGCAAAAGCTCATTTTTCCGTGGTAGTATTTTCATCCCACGGTGGTAGCTTTTTCACCCCACGGTGGTAGCAAATTCATACCACTGTGGGAGTAATTTCCTACCACGCCATGTGGGAGCGTTTTGCTGCCACACGTGAGAGTTATTTACTCCCATAGTTTTTTCAGTGTAGGGAGGGAAATACGAAATTCCCTCCCTAGTGGTGTAATGTACTATTTCACTCGCTATATGGCCTCAAAGTTTCCATATGACAGACTGTGACACGAGTATGAGTTCAAACCTCCGTAAAAAAATGTAACAAGAACTACTAACGAAGGATAGTAGCAAGTCAAAATCCGAGAAGAAAGTATTTTTGCTTTGACACACTTATATTCATGTGGCCTTTCCCAAGAATTTCACCATCTACAAACTGTAACATTGATGTTCTTTCTGTTACACAATCCAGACACCGAAAATAAATTGAACCATATCCCTGAATTTGTTATTTGTCATTTCCTGATTGAACCGACATGGATATTTGTCTTCAATGTTTTACATTCACATGAGTTGTAGACGAAGGTCGGTTCAATCAAGAAATGACAAATACCTTATTCAAAAATATGATTCAATATGTTTTCGGTTACTCCGTACACTCTAAATGACAATAGTGGTTTCATCTTTATGCGAGTTTTTATTACGAACTGATTCTTTTCACTGTGAATAGACCATTTTAAAAGTTTACATTAATTTTTCAATGATACATCAGGACCCATACTTCTTCTACACCTCAAATCATCTGGTGACGTTATAGCTTGATTCTCAGACTTTTTTAGACGAATTTTTTAAGTTTCGCGTGCTCCATTGCACTTAACGAATAGAACACGCGTAGTCGTTGACGCAAGCCGCGACTCGAAGCAAACTGAAAGATTAGCGAAGAGCCAAGGGGCTAGATAAATCGTGGTGTCAGGGGCGATAATAGATACGCACTAATTGGATTCACATTTGCCCGGCAAAATTGCTCGCGGCATGGCGATCGGCCGGCGTGGTGCCCTGTACCAAAAGCCCCCTCCCTGCCGGAGTTCCGATCCCTGCGCCGCTTCGCGGCGGCGACGTCACCTCGCTGCCACGACTGCCGTTGAGTTATTATTCCGCTTTGAACGTAGATCCACGAATATTAATATCCCAACTCTTGACTTAATTACATAGAATGGATGTTAGATGTAGCGAATGAACGCGAACGCTACCGATGCGAAGTGTAGAGAAACTGAGCAGCAAAGCTGCGGCCTAATCTGAAACGGGAGCCTAATCAGGTGGAATTTTTGGTGGCGGGGATGTCGGTTCAGATGAGATTGGTTGATGTTTATTAATTGAAGTTGGAAAGTGAGGTTAGATTGGATGAGGGTTAGGAGTATATATTAGTTGATTGAAGACTTGTGTCTCGTGCAAAAATAACTAGGGTTTTCCGGAAACTCCCGGAGGTCCCTAATTTCCTGAAAAAATTCTAATTGGGGACAATGGATAGACCATTACGCTAGTCAAAAAACAATTCACGTAGATTTTTGATTTGAAAACATTATATGTCAATGTTAAATCAAATGGAGGTGTAACGTTTTTCAAACAAAAATCGACGTGTTGTTTTTCGAATAGAGTGTTGATGCGTTCTAAAATTCAATCTAAAGTATTGAAGGAAATGAAGCATAAAATTGCACTAGTAAATAAATGTAATTCTGGGAAAATAAGGTCTACAGATATCGAAAACAAGCAATTTTACTGAACTACGTGATAAAAAGCTGGAGATCATTGTATCTGCAATAAAAACGTGAATGAAATTCGAGAAAATTGTAATGGGTTATCACTCTTAAAAATACTGTTTCACTCACCCGGATTCCGCTTGTGCCAACCTGAAAATCCATTCAATATTTGGATGAGAGAATTCGTGATAATCTGAATGCGAGTTAAACTATTGTAATCAATAATCCGGTTGTGGTAAGCGGAATAATCGTGAGGCAAATTAAATGTGACATAAATAATTTACCATGAAGCGAAATAATAGATTCGTACTGCAAAACAAATGTTACATTGAAGACTTATGCGTCAGATTCAAAATATTTATAATAGATTTTCGTTAACTATGCACGCAGAAAACGATTGAGTCGTTTACGCCGCATGACTGAGTAGTGTTGAGTAGTACAGAAAATCGTAACCTCTAAAGGAAAGAAATATCGCAAAAATGGAAATATTATTTTATTTGTCCTTGTTTACCTTTGGAGGTTACAATTTTCTGTCTTATTTTACACTATGTTTGCACCACACTCAGTCGTATGTTGCAAACGACTGTTGTGGTGCAAATGACAGTTGTGCGGGGCAAACGACTCAGTCGTTTATACTTTTTCCGTGTATCATAGTCTTTAAAATACTGTCATAACTTTTGAAATAACTCTGGTTTTTCAACATCTTACTAAATATCTAATTGTTCGATAAGTAATAAAGTAAAAATATCTGCAAAAATGTTAAGAAACACCGCAGAAAAACAGCTATTTTCTGTAATTTTCAGCCAATTTTTGTCATTTCTTGCATTTGGCAGTGTTTGATAGTTTAAAAATGTGTCCTCGAAGCTGCATTAAAGTCAAAAGTTAACTTAATATTTAAATCGGGTTTAATTTTTAAAACAGTCCCGGGCTTTCAGTTAGTATCTGACGGACTTCTCGTTTGGCACAATTTGTCCTCATATAAAGGAGTAGAGTTTGAATGGTATGAATTCTTCTACAAATTAAATAACTATAGTTATAGCCAATTCTGTGAAAACGTGTTAAATAGGGGTAAAAATAGTTATTTTTCGTTAATTGTTAATAACTTTTCTTCGTTAATGGTTATTAACCCTTTCACCCGCACATTTGTGTACATTTGTTCAAGATCAAATTCAAAATCGCGGATCCAGTATGGCGAACCAAATAATTATAGGTGTTGATTTTTCTTGATATTAAGTCTGTATTTTTGGTCAATTTTACAAAATTTGGTCTGCTCATACAAACCCTAGACCTTTGAATGAGGAACACATTGGCAAAATCAGTGAGATGGGCATCAACGAAACCGGGATTGTTTTGTATTAGCATTGTAGCTGGATATATAATTTGACTACGGTTCCCCCGTAAATGCACAAAGCAACTGCAATTCAGCATTTACGTACTCCAACAATTCGTTTTCCTGAATTTTTGTTATTATACAATGATTGAACATTTTTTCATATCAATCTCCTAAAATATCGTTTCTATTAATCAATTTTTTTACAATCCACTTGCATTAATACTAATTTCACCTTTTTGACAATGAAATTACTGAATTACATTCAAATCAATTTAATCAAATTGCGCCAAACAACGACGGACATTTCCAAATAGTATTGGAATATCGATTTGATTTATCGTCATAACCATGTAGTCCTCCAATCCCAACAACAAATTATCTCGTAATACACTCCACGCTCCGATGTATTCTGCATAAAAATGTTGCACTCTGATTGCAAGGAAAAGGCACTGCCAACAAACCCCCGCATCTTACTGAAAAATTATCGTGAACGTCGCGGCTGAATAATTCATCGCGTTATTGTTTGTATCGCTTTCAATTGGCTCGGCAAATGATTATTTGCGAAAGGTCTCGGGTCCGCGACAAAACATTACTCGCGTATAGTAGACGCGCATGAATTATGCACGTTTTTCTTAATTATATAAAGCAGAGAGCAGCGCCGGCAGGATGTCGGCACATGTAAGAGCGTAGAAACGAAATTAAGAGATGCCCGATAATGTATTCGAATTGCGCGAGGGTAAAATGCGCCGCGGCGAAACGAGGGAGTTAAAACACGGGGCGCCTATGTATGCGCATAGACGATTTTAGCACAGACCACAACATTACCATAAAGCCCCGGCAGTGTATATGCATAAGCATAATTTTTTCACCGGCCGGGCAGGGGCGTAGCCCGGCCGCGAGCCTCGGCCACTTCTTCTCTAATTGTTCGTGTGAACGTACCGCGCATAAAATCGCAATAAAGCTCGCGCGCAAAATTATCCAGGATTTTGTTTATGCGCGCTAATGTCACGACCGCGATTTCACCGGCCTTACAAATGTTTCAAACATTTATACGCCCAGATAAGATGAGCGGCCATTATTCCCGCGCTTAATATGAATGCCCCGGAAAAACAGTTTGCCTCTGACAGCTTAAGGATATTCACTCGCCAAATCGAAAATACGAAGAATCGGGTTAAATAAGTGAATTGGGCTTATTAGATGTAACAACTGTCGAGTAATTTTTCCGCATTTTTTAGCGTTAAAATAAAAAGTAAAATAATATTAAACTATGAGGTGAAAGCATGGGATAAAATGGAGCTGTATACAAACAAATATATTAAAAAATTCAAAAGAATCTGAAACTTTAAAAATGAACAAGAATAAAGCCTTATCTTGGTTAACTAATTTCACGAAATAACACGGCAACGTTAGAAAGAGAACGTGATTCCAATTGCACAAGATCGTAGACTATCCCAAAGATATCAAGAATTCGGTACTAACAGCATGACAACGTTGTTCATGTTGTCATTCTGTTGGTACCGAATGGAACTTGGCTTTTATTGGTCATCCAACCGGCCCCGAAAGAAATTTTACTCCACATTTTACAGTGTTGCCGTTGTTCACACCATTTATTACGTACATATATTTATCATGAAATTGAAATAATTATTGCTTACTGTCAGTTTTTACATTTTTTAATGTTGAATTTAAAGGAAAATGTCCGATATAAATCAATCCTACGATCCTATACATTGAGGGCATAAGCTATAGTCTCTTACCCTGCGCCACCATAGTGAACATCCTTAACGATTTCACATTCACTGTAAAAACTCGGCAACGTTAAACGTCTTAATTAAGACACTCGGTGTCTTATTTAAGACGTTTAATATCTTACTTAAGACGCTTAGGTGTCTTATTTAAGACGCTTAGCATCTTAGTTAAGACGCTTAGTGTCTTAAATAAGTCGCCAAGTGTCTTAAACAAGACGTCTAACTTTTCCCAGTTTTTGCAGTGTTGGGAATTCATTAACCAATCATTCCTATGGAAAGTTGAACGTTGTTAAGGCAAACCCGTTCGATAATTTAGAGTAATGCATGAGTAATGCATAATAATGAAAAAGAAATCTTTCGGTAACAAACGAATTAGAATTCCTCGAATAGTCACCAGATCCGAACATGTCCGACCGATTTCGGGTTAATTGGGTCGAGGCAACGGCTATTAGACGTTTGTTGAACGACTCGTTTGTCTTGTCGATTTGTTTAACAAATTGGCAACGCGGGTTCCACGTTCCGGATACAAGCCAAATAAACGAGGAACGTCACCGTGGCACAACTTATTATTAGACCGGTTGAATTTTTCTTCGCCGGTCACCAAAAACATCGGCCCTCTAATGAATAATCTTTCGTCAATCGTTTCAGCTGAATATTTCAGCGCACTAAATTTGCCACACCGCTTCATAAAACCCAATAGACGTGCATTTTTTATGCGCCCGCGGCTGCGCGCGAATAAATTTCCGGCAGAATAAAACGCAAAAATAGTGCCGCCCGGCGATTACCCATTTATAATTACGCGATCTGAATTTTAATCGCCAGCCGGCCGAACATATTTGACGCGATAATTGTCATATTCGTTGTGCCCGGTGATATAAATAATGTAACGTGATCGATACCGGGTAATATCGTTCATTAATCCTGTTAAACCGTTATGAAGTTGCGGCCTTAAATATATTAACTCATTTTGCCGGCGCTCCGATATCGGGCGACTCGGTGCGCCCAGTTTTTAGGATCGCGCGCGATTGATCGACGTGAAATCTCGGACAAGCAGTCGCGGGCTAAACGCGACACCATTAACAGACAAAACAGTCACTTGGCGCTTCGGAGTAATGAATTAACGCCGGCGTGTCGGACTCGCTGCGGTTTATTTATTTTCGTTTCGTTCGCCCGCCGCGCGCCTTCCCTATCTCTTTATCTCCCGGTCTTGGTTTTTATCTCCACTTCGAATGTAACAGAAGAAGTTTTGTGCTCGCGAGCGTTGTGATTACTCGGAAGTACAGGGCGCTGACGAAAAAGGATTTAAAAAATGGGGTAACAAAACCGGACGCAAAACAACAGGTAAATGTGTAGCGAAAACTGGTATTATGAGGATGAAAAGCGGAAAGCACGGACGGAGGGATGATGATCTAACCAGCCCGGTAACCTCGCTTCGCTCGACCCTTGGAAAAAGTTGAAGTATATGCCCCTAATTACAGACGGTAAAACAGCGCAATCTCTGAGCGTGGCACTGCACTGCGTCAGTCATTCCGCTTCCCCGACGGGGACATTAATCATACCGCGAAATAAATGTTTCGCGTTTCCGTTTCTAGCTATCTTTTCATCTGCCTAAGCTCAAGACAGATTTTTCTTCGCCGCCCGCAAAAAGCCACGCGCACTGATGAATCGATGCGAATCCGCGCCGAATCTCGACCGCTGATGAGTCTTTAAGCACTCGGGTGACACAAGCGAAACCAGGCCTTTTTGTCCTTCGATCGCATTGCCCGAGTCCGAATGGCCGAAAGTTTTCGTCGGGATATCTTGCAACCCGACGAATATGAAGTTGAGGAATGAAGAAGTGTAGTTTTCATAGTTGGGGCAGCATTTTTGCTCGAAGTTTTGATTAATTGCGAATAATTGAGTTTGAATATTGCGCGAGGATTAATTCGGATGGAACGAAAGCTTTTGATGTTGAGATAAATTTTGTTTAACGCGAAAATACCGTTGCTGGTAGAAGTGTATTTATAGCTGCGGGATTATATTCATTTGGTATTTTATTCTACGGAGTTTTAACGAAATTTAACGGTCAGCAATCATACTGAATGTGATTTGGGCATTTGCGAATAATATTATTTGCAGGTTTTGTACGTTCATGTTGTCAAAAAATCTGCTGCAATCGAACCGGCGAAATCAAACTGTCAACAAATATCGCGTTGTCCCTAATTTAACATTTACTTTGCATATTAAGCTCTGTTATTTGATTACGTTAGTGAATTTACATATAACATCGATAATATATATTGTTTAATAGAATTCCGCACAACAATTATATGCGAGTGACTTACATATGCATGATTATAACATGACCTATTTTGATAAATGTTCTCTGTGTAATGAGGGGGATTAGTTAGTTTAATGAATTTGAAACTGTACGAATGTAAATTCTCGTTTTATTGAAAGGGAACTGAATAACGATAATAATAATAATAATTGGAAAGAGAAAGATCCTTTAGAGAGACTTCAGTGGAAAATGAATATTAAAGTTTAACTGATCGATCAATATAAAATATAATAATGAATAGTGCCTCGTCTCGTATTCGATATACTTTATTTTTCACCTTTAATAATTCATGTCCATACGTTACTAAAGATAGAAATAAACGAAGCATGATATCGAATTTTTATGCTCTGATCCATTTTCGCGATTAAAGTTTTAATAGATTTTTTATTATTCGGAATTATTGATAAAATCGAAATGAACCGTTATATTTTGGCACAACGTTACAAAAGTCAACTTTTTTCCAATCGCACTACGAATTAATGAAATCGAACTTTGATAGGTAAAAACGACATTCGAGATTCAATTATTACTTATCAAGTTACCTTGCTGAAATTTGGTCAATCTAGATATCGAAATCATGTTAGACATTTTTTATGATAATGCGTAAATCTCAATTGGAATATTCAAATTACTCGGATAGTTTTTTAAAGCGGAGTTCGATATTATATTTTAAAGTACCGTAAAAAACTGTTATCGTACTTAGCATATCAATGCATGGGATAATCTCTTTTATAAAATGCACGGCTCATAATCTATCAACAAATGACCAGTAATTTAATATTCTTAATCAAAAGTGCGATGCATCGTGCTGAGTAATAATAAAGCAAGGTATTTTCACCGGTCGGAAACACTTCACCTAAGGAACAAAATGGGCTATAATTTATTGTTAAATATTCCGAAATGTCGCTTCATAACTTCACCAATATTAACTTTCAGCGACATTATCCGAGATAACTTTCTTTTAAATTTTTAACTCGATTCAGCAAATCATGGCGTTCACTCAAAGTAATTTAAAAGTGTAAACAGTTTTTTATCGGGAATTTCAATCATAATATAAAAATAAAATGCCTAAAATCACAACTCCTGCTTTAAATTAGCTACACATAGTCTCTAAAATACAATCTCTACAACAAATGATATTATAATGTATACAAATTATCGTTTCATGACTACGCCAAAACATTACATCGTTCCCGATGGTAAATTACAGAATAGCATGCATAAAAAACTGACATCGCTGCAAAAAATGTTGATAGAAATGAATAGAAAAGACTTGCATTTTTAGCCGAATTCTGCATTCAATTGATTTTTTTGGAATTCATTTAATGGAATTCATTCAATGATACGACGGTGAATTCCAATTTATGAGTTCAACTTGAACTTTTTTAAATGTCGATCTAACTGGAATTGGAAATAATAGAAAAGAACTACAAGTTTGCGGGTTTCAATACACATAGAGAAATTCAACAAAAGTTAATTCTTTTTGAAGAATTAAAAATTCGTTTTTGAAAATATTGTAACAGTATCGGAATGTAACAGATTAGAACCACATTGAAAATCTAATTATGAATTCGGAAGTTTCCACTGCGGAATTCATTGTTTAATTACCAATTAGATTCTATTCTTTTCTATGAAATATTGTCTGCGAAGATGTACTATAATTACTGTAACTTTGCATAAACGATATAAACATAGAAAAGCACTGTTGCAGTCTACATATCTCATCTTATAATTACAGTTTACTTCACATACGTTTGTTACACGTTTGTTTGAAAATTAACATTAGTTGCATCGGTTAACATGCGTTAACCACTTTACTCTAATATAACTCAAATTGCGCAATGACCTGTAAAATTAATTTCACCACGTAACATTATACCATTCAGCCAACCGTCAATGTAATTACATATACATTTACTCACTCCCGTGTAAAAAAACATCTCAACAATGTTCGATCATATATCCATCAAAATCCATTTAAAATAGGTCCCATTTACATTTCTTTCTTACCAACGTCTCTTGCTTCAAGATTAATTTACGTTCAACCCCCACTAATCCTACATTTCTAAGACCCTGAATCGAATCGCCATCGCTCCGGATCCGGCGCCGAATGCATAATAAATCCCGGCACGTAATCGTCGTTCCAATTAGACGCCAATTTGTAACTGCGACGTCGCAGTCCGTCGCACTTTTTTGGCGGGCCGCACAAGTGGAAAATTTGATCCGCTAAGCCCGATGCTTTTTCGTCCGCGCGCTGCCAGCGGCGGAGAATGAGGGTCGCCGGACGTAAACCGCGCTCGCCGAAATGGTCGGCAGCTGACGAAAAAAGGACGCAGCCACGGCGGCACAGTGGAACAGCACGGCGTCGGATCAGACGGAGCGACGGACGGATGAAAAGCGCGCGGAACAAACGGGCGGTGAACGAGGTGGGGGGAGGCGAAAGGTCGACAGGCTCATTCTGTTCGTTTTATTGCGACATTCCTCGGGAGCGCGCCTTATACCGGCGGTGGCCGGCCGCGCTATTCATTATCCGCGCTAATAAAGTGCAGTTTGCGCGTTAATAACGCGCAAACGGCGTTCGGCCGTCGATGAAATGCCGTTTCGCTTTTTATAGTCGCGGTTTTAATTTTTGCGCTCCGGCCGGCACCGTAGCGGTTATTGCGCGGCTATGGTTTACTGCGAGACAATGGGTAGTCGGGGATCATATTGTTTGAGGAAGTTGGATTATGAGGGTTCTTTTAACACTTGCATTATTTGATTTGAAAAACATTGCGAAAGGGAACATGGGTGATTTGGATGTTACTACAAACAAGGTATTTGTTACGGACAATGAAAAACTGTACGATTTTGAATAGGATAGTTCTGTTAAGGGGAGGTTCTCATGTAGCAGCCCAAAAAATGGCCTAACTTCGGAATTTTTTTCCGCGATTATGGAAGCGCG
>JABFPB010005546.1:0-13177 GCA_022817645.1 Ceratoteleas bidentatus
ACGTTTCGCGATCGTCAGTTTACACCGACAAGTGACACTTTCACTTTCTGAAGTTACACTTTAACTCGCAATCAACTCCGTTAAGTTAATATTTATCTCCCGTGACACCCATTTAACTCCGAATTTTTTACGGTGTAAAGCGTAATTTTTTCATACACAGATAGGAAAAATGCCGCATTCTTAGAAATGTCTAATGATTCTATTTGTACTAATATTAGTGCCTGAATTGTTTTCCGGTTTAAGCTGACTTATCTAAAAAAAGGAGGACATTACTTATTTGAATGGGGAAACCAGGATCAAGTCAAAATATCTTACCTAAATTGGCAAAACAATAATTAAAGGCCGTTTGAAACTACACTAGCGCCATCTTAAAGTAACTATCGATAGGGATTTTGACCAGATATTTTAAAAGTACTGAAATTTTAGTTTAGTTATAATAAATGAGCAACGATTGAGAGTTGCACAATCATGTTTGGAATAAATTGTTTTAAAATTAAATCATTTACCCTATCGCTAGTGTTAATTTTGTCCATTTAGACGTCGCTTTTGTAGATATTTTTAGCCTATAAGATTCCTGAATTATAATTGATCTAAAAGGGTTGGAAAAATAGATATATTGCCAAAGACACTACCGTGTCTCTTGATAACAGATTACAAATTAAAGTTGGTTAATCCAACATGGTCCCATATTCAAACAACACAAAAAGTCCAAAATATAACTAAAAGTTGAAAATTGTTATCATCGAATGTTATCATCGGGCGACAAATTCTAAAACGCGAAAAATATTCCATTCTCTCGATCGCGCAGTTTCCGAACGAACGTAACTATGTCGGTGCATATGGATAAGATGCCATCGGGTAATCGATCCTAATAAAACCAACAAATTGCGAATAGTTGTTTGTTATCCGGAGGTATTCGTGTATCGCGAACAAAAGTTGCGCCAGTCTGAAATTCCACACGCGCGATATGAGTTCGAGTTAATACGCTTCCGAGAAAACCGATTAACATTGATTGTAATGGGCGAGGCGGATGAGAACGCACGTCTGGCAGGGCTTAGTCATTTGATTATCCGCAGTTTGCCTCCTTAGGGCCATTTCTGCGATGGGTGCCATTTTTTCTCGTTAGCTCGTCACTTGGGGCGTGCCCCTGACTCATTCGAATTCAAATTTCCCGCCGAAAAGTCGCGGTCAGCTGCCTCGCATGAGATGCGGGATTCCCAAATGCGCGCGAAATTCAAATTGCGCGCTTGACATTCATGGCGTCGCTGTTGTTTACATTACGCCAATGACGTCATCGGGACGAATTTTTTGAAGAACCGTTCGACTCGCCAACGGTATCCGCGAGATTTCTTCGGGGCCACGTGCGCCGCATAATGATGACCGCACTGTTCGAATGTTTCAGTACGAGGCGATAGATACGTTCTGTAGAAAATCAAGCGAGTACTGTCCGCCGGGGCTTCCCGGAGCGGCGGGGATTCCCGGAGTTCCAGGGGACAGGGGCTTACCTGGACAACCAGGATTACCGGGACCAGAAGGTATTTAAAACAATGTTTTTTCAAAAATTATATTTAATTTTATTATTGGGATGTTACATCGATCAACACGACATCTGGATCGGAACATCGATCAACACGCCATCTGGAACGGAAAAATGAAAAAATACGGTTTGAAACAAAGTGAAAATAGTTCCGATCCAGATGGCGTGTCGATCGATGTAGAATCCCAATCCGCCATCTTGAATTTTGATATTCAAAGTGGCGAATCCAATACGGCGGATCATATTTAGTAAACTTCTTGATTTTTAATGTTGTGCCTGTAGAATATTTATGTTTTCTGTTAAATTTATGAAAACAGTGATTTTCAAACATGCATATCTTTGCAACGAAAGGTTCCATTTGAATGAAATTTCGGGATTTCTACTCAGTTTTATGGTGGCTACTCGATTGTGAAGTCAAAAGGTATTTTCACCGTGTCTCTTGTCGGATTTTCTGACGCCAAAAAGCTCATTTGTTCACTCGGGATAAGAGTGTCTTTGACAGTTACATTTGTTGTACTTGGTCAGAGACACTACCGTGTCTCTTGATTAATGCATTTTTAGTCACCATTTCGAAATTCAAATGGCGGATTTTTAAATCATTCTCGAACTAAGATATTAAAGGTTGATAAAAACAAAATTAAGTTTTCGCGAATGCTTGCAATTCGTGATGTCGGATTCATAGCTGTTTTAAAAAATTGCTCGATTTGCCTAAAGAGGTATTTACTATCCGCGAAGTTATAAAAAATGTATGTTGTAAAAATATATACTGTCTATGCCCCATTTTACTCAACATACATCTTCATTCAGGACTATCGGAAAGTCGGGAGCAATTGTCGTATTTCGATTCGGCGTGGCGAAGCTTTTGAAAAACGGCGGGAAATTTGTTCAATGTAAATGCACCTTCGAGAGTCGCAGTAGCTGCTGAAAAATACATTTTCCAATCGTTGCGATTTACAGGCGGCGTTCGCAAAATGTCTCGCATCGATCCTTTGAACGAATTGAATCCTTCCTCTATCAATTAAACTAATTTAAAAACAGGTCGCGTCGCCTTTCAGCCATCTGGAGATGAAAACGCTATTTCGGAATCGACGTTTAAATCGCATTAATTAATGTTATTATGAGTGAAACGGAGACGAGGAGACATGATTCTAATATATAATGGATGCCTACTCATTAAAATATTAAGTGGATCGTCGTGTAAGTGGATTCTCCTTAGGCTGATCGGATATTTCGATTTAAATTAATCGCACTTCCGGCCGCTCTAATAAATAGTAAATTATGTTAATTTTGTTTTACAAAATCTGTGGTAAGCTTTTAAAATCAGCTCACCACAGATTTTATAAGCTGAAGTTTGTGCATGTAGAAAAAAACGATATTACTTCCAACTAAAAAAACAGGTCCAACTGAAACTGTTCCAAAATTTAAAAAAATAATTTAATACATTTCGCATACTTTTGGATATTCAAAATGTTAACAGTTTATTAATTTATTTGAGGTCCTCCTGGATTACCTGGCTATCCTGGAGCTAGAGGAACAAAAGGTGATCCGGGGAATCCCGGTTTGGATGGGAGGGATGGTATCCCTGGAGAACCTGGACTAGATGGCGTTCCGGGCAGAAGTGGTCTCGACGGAGTTCCTGGCGCAGATGGCATGCCGGGACTAAATGGCATACCCGGATCACCTGGAAAAGACGGCATTGACGGTGAGTGTAAAATTTTAATTTAATTGAAACTGAAATTGTTCAAAAGGCCCCAGTAATAAAATGGTATAGTGCAATATGTATTTCATTGTAACAATACGACTACGTATACCGAGAGAAATCATCATGTCATAATAACCTAAAAACTCCTCTACTATTTTTCATGTTGGTAATACTGGCATGATTATGAAGCAGTTTTTCGAATTATTTTTTCATTAAAAATTTCCTGTAAACAACTTGAAAATATGTTGTTTATAAATTAAAAAATATTAACTTGAAAATAAATAAATAAATTAATTAATTAATAAAGAAAATAAATTAATTAATTGAAAGTAAAAACATATTAACTTGGTTAACATATTAGCAGGGTTATATATAACCTATATAGCGCAAATTAGCTCAATTTATTAATTTAACTTAACAAAGTAAGCATTTTGGATGTCATGTTATCCACTTATTGCGCCTGATTTCAGTTACGTTTTAGCGAAAAGGGAATTCATTAAAATATAACGATTTAATTAATAATAAATTGACCTCGGAATGCACTATTTAATTCGTTTACATTAGGAGTCAAGTTTTGACGGCGATCGATGTCAGAACTTTCCGCGAAATATATTTCTCGTCAGATTCGTTTGTGATATCAACCTTTGTTAAATATTTGTCTAAGATCATTCCTTCGGTCGCCACGTAAAGCCTGTAAACATTTCGTAAATTGATTTTTGTATCAGTTGTTTAGTTTGAAATTTTTAGGTACTCTTATTTTCTCTACATGTAATCTATTAATTGATTATTTGACAATTAATTACTACAAAAATGTTAAATTACTCTTATTTTTAAAACCAACCCACTTTTAAGAAGATTTAACTAGACAGTGGCACAATTTTTAGGTTAATGTAACAAAAATCGTATGTTCTCTCTGTCCAAAACATTTGCTTATTATATCAAACATTTGTTGTAAACAAAATGATTAAACAAAATCGTTTGGTTTTAACTAAGAAAGCTTTTTCTCTGCAGCCTATGGCTTTGGAATTGTACATTAGCTCGAATTCAGTTTCCAAATGCCGTCGACCCACGAGATGTCGCTGCATTCCATTTCTCGATTTCGCCTTACATATGAAAGCCTCGTAAAATTTTACACGACGCGCTATGAAAAATTCCGCGACGTGCGAAATTTTGCAACAAAGAAGTGCAAATCTGACTTGGCAGGCTCCGCAATGCACTTTCGGGTAAACCCGTGGCACACGAGCAACATTGAAATAACGTGAAATATGAAAAATGCACGAGTTCGCGAAAACCGCAGTATCCGCAAAAAATGTGTCTAGCGAGCCAAAACAGTCCCGAGGTTGCGCTATAATCCGCTCGAAAAAATTTTCGCAAAACCGGCTAATCCGGTCGGCGACGAAAAACCGTCCGAAAAAGTCGAAAGTTCGTTGTTCGCTCCCTTAAGCGAACTCAACTTTCGTTCCGTAAACACTCGGGCAACTTTTTTCGCAAAAAGTGTTCGCGCGATAATTTTGCATGAGAAATGCGCGAGCCGGGAAATTTATGCAAGTGTAATAGTTCGCGAACGAAAAAAATGCGCGTTTCGGAAAAAAGACGTCGGCGGCAAATTTAAATAAACGAAGCCCGCGGTTTTTCAGAATTAAACTTTTTCACGAGCGGCTTGGGACGGCTCTTACGTGCATTTTCCACGAGCCGAGTGCGATGTAACAAATACTTATCCCAGTTCGTACATAATAAAGCAAAGAAACCGGGAGGGAAAAAAGCATGTTGCGGATCACGATGCTCGCGCGGCGCGGCTCTTAGCCATATTTTATTCAGCGTTTCTGTATCAACGAAATCGCGTGCTCGCGTGACGAAACATCGATAACCGAATTATTAAGATGAATGGAAACCGCGCATTTCCGATACACATAAGCGCCCGAGCATGAATATCAGTTCTTACGTTCGAGCCTTAAATATTCAGACGCGTTTCGCGTTTTCCACCGGCGAAACGTCAGTCCTCCAATCGTCGGAGGGGCAAACATTTTTAACAAATTTGATCGACAAGTGGGATTCTCGTGTCGGTCAAAATGGAATGGAAGTGCAGCGCAGCTTGGAACAAAGTTGCAAAAAGGTTGGGTATAGGTGGGCTGAAAGTGGGTTGAATGTCTTGCGAAAAAGAGGTAGAGGAAAGTGTCCAAGAATCGAATGGTGGCCACTGTTGAAAAGATTAATTTAATTTCTTAAGGAGGCTGTTCAGTGACAGCCGAGTCACTGAAGTCACAAGGAAAAAAATGGTAAATTTAAATAAAAATCCCTTTATTAAAAAAAATTATTTGAATGAAATATAAATTTGTTTGCATCAAACAAATCTTTACTTAAAATAAGTATGAATGATTTATTCGAAACAAATAAATTTATTTATTTGATTCTTATTTATTTGAATCTAATACATTAATTTTATTTGAATATGTATTTAGTAGATTCAAATAAAGAATAATTAATAATTTAATTGTTAATTCTTAATCATTGTAATTGTTAATTTTTCATCAAGTTTTTAGCTTAATTAATAATTAAGATAAATCGAGCTAAAAACGCAAATATAAATTATTTTTAGTAAAAAATAAAAATTGCATGTTACTCAATACTGTTCACATAACTTGTTAAAGTTGAGTGTATTACTTATTACTAATTATTTGAATATTTACATATTTGAATTTAAATCCATTAGTTTCATACGTTTCGAACTTTTACTTATTTTTCAACTGTTGAAGCCCATGTCCATCAATTGAACAATTTGCACATGTTGTAATATAATTTTCTAACTTATTCTTATTTTATTATTACTATGTTGATTCTTCAAGTTTGGAGTATTAGAGTTAGCGTCTTTTTTAAGTATGTCTTATTAGAAAAAGTTTATTTTTAGAAGTTTATTTTTACATCTTTCAGTTGTAACCCACAGATTTTTTCATACGGGGAGTTTACATTCCATATCAAATATTTCACTTTTATTGGTAATTGCGGTCTGACACACTGAATGCGTTTTTTTTAACTGAGCAAAAATTACTAAAACGCGAACTGTTTGTCAGACCGCAGTTATAAATTATTCATGGAATGTAGTCTCCTGTTATAAAAGAATCGGTGTATTATAATTAAAAGATATAAAAATAAACGTGTAACCACTAAATAAAACACTAATTCCGGCAAAACAAACTTGAAGAATCACCTCGATGAAACTGTTTTACTAACACTCTAATTTTTTTTAATAAAATGAATTAAAAATAAAATTCTAATTTTATATTTTTAAAAATAAAATTAGAAATTTAGTTTTAATTTTAAAAATAAAATTAAAACTTAAAATTAAAAAGTGATAAACAATTTGTTATGAATTTTTATTATGAAATGTCATAATAGCAAAAATTATAACGGCGAAATCAATGCAAAATCTATGTCTCGAAGAACACTCGCGCAAAATTTACGCGGTCCATTTTCATTCTACATTCAAACCCTTTGACAACGTTGTTAAACCGTCGCAAAAATGTTGCTCCGCACCATGCGTATTACTCCTTTGCCTCGAGTTTGCTCGGTGACATTCATCGAGTTACACCCGGCGAACGGCAAACACGGCGAAATTGTGCCGAAAAAATAATTCGCCGCAAAGTTTCGCGAGCGGAAATCGGATTTCATAACGACCCGATATCATTAACGATTAATCGCGAAATTAACTTTAACCGGGCAAACTTTTCGCCGCCCGAATGCCATGTAACTTGGCGCATTTGCAATTTGCGGCGAACTTGGCTGTGTCGTTGATTTTCGCTTGATTGCGGCGAAATTTTCGGCCCGACAAAAACCCGAATTCACCAAGATTGAATTTCGAAACGCGTATTGATCCGCGGACAGTTGGGTCACGCGAACTTTGTCGGCCGCCTGTTTTCGTCGACTATAAAAATACTTGATACCTATTTTGAGATGCCTCGGCCGTCGCGTCTGACGTAAAAGTATTGCTGGCCATTTTTCCCGCTGTTTCGAGCATAAATGCATTTGGGATGAACGCGTAAGGATGTATTATTCATAATGGCTGATGTTTGCTCGCATCGGTGTTTCGGCATCGTATTGTGACGCGTGATCGAATCGCGAGTAAAACATATTTTTTAGATATCGTTACAAAGTCATGTTTCGGTCAAATTACTATAAAGATCTGTTTTCAGGCAAGATGAAAAAAATTAATGAACAATTATGTCGCGATGAATTTTTTGTTGAAGTAAATTACACACGAAAATGGCGATCCTGCCAGGATCTTACTATAATAAAATTATGGTTCATGTTGCGAATATTGTAATGGTGATTTTTTAGGAGATTTTTTATAAGATTTTCTTCTTATGGAAGAAAAGATTTTCTTCTTATGGAAGAAAATCTGTTAAAAAGTGATGGATTTTTCACCTTTAACTTAATCTAAGTTTTGAGTTACATTTTTGAAACTAAAATTTTGAAAGAGACTTGACAAAAAAGTCCTCTGAAAGAGACCTTGACAAAAAGTCGAAAAACAATTTTTTCCCCAAATCCACTTAAATCCCAAGTTCAGTAGGTTTTGAGTTTCAGAAATCATCGTAAGCCCATTTTGAGTCCAATTTTAACCCAATTGGCGACACATTTTTTTTTGATTCTTGATGAAATTTTGAAAGAGATTGCGAAAGAAATTTTGAAGTGATTAATCACATTCTCAGACACGTAATTTCGCTCGACTGATGCGATCGAAACGAAATATGTGATGTCCGATCGGTATTTGGGGGTCTTCCGGTATCAATTCAATATCTACAACTAAGTCAATAACGCGAATGAAGCTGCGTTAAAGTGGATAAGACGGTCGGATCCGGCTTCTTACGAAACTCATCATGTTGCGCTGTGCGCTTGAAAATCAACATTTACTCAGGACATTATTAAAAGTACGGGCACAAAATGCCCGGCGCAACGCGATCCATAAAAATTGGGACAACGAGAAGCAAAATGTTTTCCTGCAATTTGACGCAAAATGTTTACAGCGAACAAAGTATGACCCCAATTAAACCATTATTGTATACATTTACAATAAATAATACATTTAAATAAAATTGTATACATTTACACAATTTTGTAAACAATTGTGTAAAAGTTCAGATTATTGACAAAAATGAATATAATAAATATGGAGAGGTATAGATAATTAATAACAAAATTTTAATGACCAATATATTTTCATTGGTTATTAAATACTTAAAGAATATAAGGACTTTACTGTAAACGAGTTTGGTTTCGCTTTATTTGAGAATCTTTCTTTTTCAATGAAGATCTGGTAAAAAGAATTATGTCGTTGAACTGTACCAAACTGAGGTTCTACATAATAGGAGTGGTTAGGAGGTAATTGGAGAATTAAACAAACCTCACGATAATTTGACAAAAGGAACTATTTCGCACTTACGATAA
This sequence comes from Ceratoteleas bidentatus, assembly GCA_022817645.1. Taxonomy (NCBI): domain Eukaryota; kingdom Metazoa; phylum Arthropoda; class Insecta; order Hymenoptera; family Scelionidae; genus Ceratoteleas; species Ceratoteleas bidentatus. The sequence goes on from JABFPB010005546.1 coordinate 8,679, forward strand.
CCCAAATTAACTGTTATTTGCTCGAGCATAAATATAATTCCTGTACAATTGCGAGGAATTTCCAGTGTAAACTTTCATGGCACGTGGTTCTTAATTTCATACCATGTGTTACTATAAAATTAATAAACAGGAATTATTTTGCGGGAATTACTGGATAACTACAAATTTCTTGTATCGAAATAATAAAATTCAATTCAGTCAAGATCATTGGAAACTAGACACCCAAATTGGCAACTTTTAATGGATCGCAGGGAATAGCCAGATAATTCAGATAATTCCAAGTGGGAAATTGAATAAATAAATAAATAATTTTGTCGTGAGTTAATTAAGACCATTTTTGGAACAGTTAAAATCAGGTATATTATTTTAGAGATCACTAAGGATCACTAGTTATTCTAGACAAATGGACATGTTTTCAAATTGACTGAATAATTTAAACGGAATTTTTTTGTAGAAAATGCTACTTATAAATATAGAAAAGTTACATTTAACACATATCGAAATCGTTAAAACAGTTTCAAATAAAGTTTCAGTTTATTAAATTATCCCAGCAATCGATGAACGATGTACTCTAAAACTTCGTAACGGATATAGAATCGAATTCCGCTGTTTGTTTTTCTGATAAACACCTATCGTGGTAAAAGATAATTTAGAAATTCATTGGATCAATTCTTGCAAATTATTCAAACCCGAAGTGAATTTCATTGTTCAATTAGACGAAACGAGAACATCCCTTCAAACAATACTGAATAGAAAACAATTGAAAATTTTGAATTCTTTTGAGTCGTTTTGCATACTGAATATGAATTCTTCGTTAGGAATAAAAATGAATTCGTTAAAAAAAATGAATTCCTGAGGCCTAATTCTTAAATCTAGTGCTGTAAGACATAATTTGCAGAAGTGAGAATAATAAAATGAATCCTGAATCTTTCCCAAAAAGAATTCATATTATTTTTTCCATTCTTTTCTATTCCTTTCTATACAATATTTTTTGCAGGGATTCGGTCTTTTCTCTACCGTGTTTTTTCATTAGACAAAAAGATTCTGTAATTCTCTCTCACTCTCGTAACCGCTAACAATTACCATACTTTGCCGTTATCCACTTGCAAAAAACAACTTCTTGCTGCCTCATCGTCAATTTCTCTTATCGCAACGCGATAAGAAAAAATTTTCCATGCCATTTTCCGTACCATCGGGCGGCATCTTGTTTCCCGTTGTTTATGCACTCGACTGTTGAGCTCCGTGGAAAGTTCATCGTCCTGCGAACACCGGTTTAATTAATTCCGCCGACTCTCGACGATAAAAGAAGCGCCGCGCGGTCCAATCGCGCAAACAAAGCGGTAACAATCTGACAACGACCGGGCCGCGCTTTTCGTCCGACAAAAGCGAATGACCGGTGCATTAGCGGCAGATTACCCAGTACACCCGGTGCTGAGAGCGCGAGTCCGAGTCGCGCGGGCTCGTTTGTTATCGCGGCTCAAAGCGAGTTGAAAAGGCGCTTTATGCGCCGACAAGACATCTGCCGAAGAATATCCGCCAAGATCTCCCGCGAAGAATAAGAATAAGCGCGCCGGGGTATATTCAATAACGCCACTCGGCCTCGCCAGATAAGTCCTCGGATATCGCGGGAAAAGTGTCCCGGGTAATAGTGGCGCCATCTGCACGCGCGAATTGTTTTGGGGGCTGACAGACTTTTGGTGTCAGGATTAGGGGAGGGTGGAAATATTTTCTTTGACTCAAAACGAAAGAAATAATAATTTATTTATTTCATTTTGAGTCCACTTCTGGACTCAAAATTAATGATCTATAGATCATTGATCTATAATGATCTATAGATAATTGATCTATAATGATCTATAGATCATTGATCTATAATGATCTATAGATCATTGATATTTAATGATCGATGGATCATTGGTCTATAATGATCTACAGATTTTTAATATATAATGATCTGTAGATCATTATAGATCATTGATCTATAATGATCTATACATTAATGCTCTATAGATCATTTATGTATATATCATGAATAGTAGATTCTCTTGTCATATGGAAGTTTCTCTAAAAATATTCTCTAAATTCTAAAAAAGAAGTTTATAAAATGTATAACGTATTCAGAAAAATGGTAACGCTATTATTACTATATTTCCACGTGTTTTATTCATCAGCGAATGAAGCTAACTCCTAAAGTTTTAGTCACGACTATGTATAATCCAATTATGAATGTATCCCTTTACACCCTGCAGACTGTAAATTGAACAATTAATCTACAAGAAGGTTCATTAAAAGAACATCTTGTTGGTTGCTCGTCTAAAACAGTCTGAAAGTCTCCTTTTCCAGGTTAGGTCCAGTACCGTTTCATGTACTGCAAATAAAAAAATATGTTACCTAGCTAAAATTTGGCCTTTCTAATACCTATCAAAAGTGACAATACCATTTTAGACTATAACAATATATCTTCCTTCAAATCCACCTACGCACCTCCGTCAATTCGATTTGTTCTGAAACAAACCATCTTAATTACCGACTCAACTGAATAATGTACTGATTCCATTCATCCTGAACTATCCTCTATCTATCCGTTACCAAACATAATCATACCTCTCCCACATGCCTGACAAAATTCCAAACGCACCTAATTCTTTTCCTAATAACATTCTCCTCCAACATTCTTCCTTCACAATACACTTCCCGACTCCTCCTACCTTCTTGTTTTACCCTCGTAATATCGTTTCATTAACCTCCCAGCTCGACTTCTACAATATCCTCCACCCTTACCCTCATCGTCTCGTAAATTTGATAATTTGCCTTATTAATCGCCCGCGCGATTAATTTATCGTCGCGTTTTTACAGGCAACGTTTCATATCATTGCCTTTTTGCTTTCTATCGGGCTTGGTGAGCCTATTTTCCCGGGTACTTGAAATAATCAACTTCACCCCCTAGCTTCGTGTAACACGCGAAACTACCGCCTGGCGATAAGAAGGATTTGATTGCGCACCGGGGACAGCTTATTGTGATCGAGTCAAAGTCTGCGATGCATTATGTAACGCCGGGTGTCGCTGGTCCGTTCATTTAGTGATGCAAAATTGATGACATCCAGGAGCCAATGCCAATTCGATTTGTACATCCGTGGCTCCTAACTCAACCCCGAAATGTCCTAAATCCTAATCCTCAAATCGGAACATTTTTTGCAGCGAATTTTTTCAGAGCAGCAAATTTTTTTGGAATTGTGGTGAAAGGTACCATACTGGTATCGTTACTATTCAGTATGGTAAATTGTAAGAGAGTTTCAAGTAAATGTTAGTGTATTGTTAGGGAAAAGATAAGTGTTGGGTGACCCACAAAAAACGTCTATTTTTCTCACTGAAATATAATCTACAATACGCTGACGTAATAACCCCAGTTTCTCTGCAGAGTCCTCTAATATCTTTCTGAAATCGCAGTTAAACATCGGCTTTACTCTCAGACCACATATTAAGCTTAACTCCCCTTTTTGCCCGTCAATTTCTAACCGGATCGAAGGTCATTTCCAACTTGCTCCGCAGGCTGTATATTAGCGGTATAAACACCAGTCCTTGTTTATTGTTGCTATAAGGTTTTTGGGGTTATTGATTAGGTCGACGAAGTTGGGCGAACTTGTCGTTTGGGTGGCTGTAAGATGTAAGTAGCAATTTTGCGTGTAAATATCAAATCCGGCGAGACGTTAGCGATTCGTCAGGTTCTACCAATTGGTGTCGGCGAATTGAAAAAAAAAGATCGTTCGCGTAATCGGGTGATCCCGGCGAAATTTCATTAGGACCACGAGGCGGCCACAAAGTGCCGCAAAGTTCCGCAATTTTGCATTTATCTCGCGCCATTGTGGCGTGTTATCCGAGATACGTCGCCGATAGGTTTTTTTCGCGAAACCGTTTCGGCTGAAAGTCGTTTTTTTTACGGTTATTGGCCGCGCGATATGAATATCGCGATCGCGTTTGGTAATTCATGCTTTTCCTTCGAGTTCTCGTTTTTTTGAGCTGACGCTTCCCTCTTTCCGGGAGATTGGAAAAATAATTGCGGCCGTCGGATTTTTTCGAGATAGAAGGCGCGTGTTTGCTCGCGCCCGGCCAAAATGAAATGCTTTAAATTTCGTTTTGAATGAGCCGCACGCCATGTCAATGAATATGAAATTCATATCGCCGCGGCTTTCAAACTTGACATACGGATACCCGACTGTTCCCCGCGAAAAAAACGGGGAAAAAATAAAAAGACTTCGTCCATGTGGGGTTTGTTTAAACAGGATTATGAATGACGTCCTTACTCTAAAAATAAAATTATGCGAAATATACACAGTAAAAAATTCGGAGTTAAGTGGGTGTCACGGGAGTTAAGGTAGTTCCCCTATCAAGGGCCGTATATTTAGGGTGCAAAGTGAAAATATGATCATATTAATTTAATAATGTTTTATTATTTTTTCATAGAATTAATTTGATTGTTTCTTATTATAATAAATATGAAT
>JABFPB010005547.1:0-13169 GCA_022817645.1 Ceratoteleas bidentatus
GGACATTTCTTGAGGGGATGGGATACTTGAAGGAAGGGGGGACATTTCTTGAGTGGGAATGGGACCTTCATTGAGGGGATGGGATACTTGAAGGAAGGGGGGGCATTTCTTGAGTGGGAATGGGACCCATCCCTCCAGCCAGTGCCCCTCATTTCTATCGACCACCCTACCCCTCCATCGAGTGTCCCATCCGTCCAATCATCGACCCATCCCTCCAGTCAGTGTCCCACTCTTCCATTGACCATCCCACCCCCCCCATCGAGTGTCCCATCCGTGCTATCACCGTCCCATTCTCAGTGCAGCCCTCCTTGGCGACCTCGTCCACCTTTGACCACTCTAACCGTCCTCTTTCGACCTAGGTGTGGTCGAGGTGCCCGAGGACAACTACTCGGTGCCGGCTGGCTGCGCCGCTGGCGCCATCTGCGTCGCCCTCGTGCTCTGCTTCCTCTGCCACCGTCGGATGAAGCGTCGCGCGCGCGACGTGCACATCGACGACCTGCAGCAGCAGGTCGAGGACCGGCAGCACTGCTACCACCACCACAGCCTGCTCGAGCACCAGCACCACCACCACTACCAGTACCAGCAGCAGAACCACGGGCACAGCCACCGCAACAGCTTCAGCCAGTGCGAGCCGCCGAGCCCGTTGAGCGACGAGAGCGAGGCCGACCAGGCGAGCAGCCCGGACAGCGTGTGACCGCGGGTACGTCGCGCGGCGTGGGACAAGCCCGAGCTGTTGCCCGGGCTGTTCCTCGCGTGCAACCTGCTGCTGATGCTGCTACTGTCACTGCCGGGCGAGCGCGAGCGCGCCGATCTGCGCGCGCTGGTCGAGATCGAGGCCGGGGCGCCCGTGCCGAGCGCGAGCGCCATGATCGAGTTCGAATGAAGATCGGGCGCGCGATACCCAGGTGGGACGAGTGCACGGGGCGCGGGATTGGGGGACAGGGGTTCTCGAAGGAGTGAGGACGGTTTTTGCGGGGTGTCCCACTTTGGGACGACCATGTCCCATTTTGGGACGACTATGTCCCACTTTGGGACGATCATTTCCCACTTTGGGACGACCGTGTCCCGCTCGAAATTTGGGACAGTGGAATGGGACATTATGATGTCCCATATTTCGAGACTATTGATGATGAGATAAAGTGGGACGGTGGTGTCCCTTTTCAATTTGGGACGATGTCCCATTTCGTGTACAGTTTTGAAATTGGTGTCCCACTTTACGTCCCGGCGCGAATTTGTGACATCGGAGTCCCACTTTACGTCCCCAATGAATTTGGTACAGCGGTGTCCCACTTTACGTCCCAACGTGAATTTGGTACGGCGATAGCCCACTTTACGCCCCGATGTGAATTTGGGACGGCGATGACCCACTTCATGTCCCGTTTTGCATTTGGGATGGTGATGTCCCACTTTATGTACAGTTGTGAAATTGGGACGGTGTTGTCTTACTTTACGTTTCGTTTTTTAATTGGGACATAGTGTCACAATTTACGTCTCGTCAAATTTTAACAGCCTTGTCCCACTTTGCACCCCGTTGTGAAATTGGGGCAGGTGTTAAGCTTTTATGTCGAGTGTTCGACATTTTATTTAAAGTCGGACAGTCAGTTTTTTGTCGAGTAAAAAATGTTAGTTAAGATTCGTAACCTTTCATTTCGATGGTTAAGATTGATTCCTTATGTTCCATTTTACGTGCCGTTTTCAGATTAGGCCGTGTCTCATTTATATGTTGATACATTAGTGTCGTACTATTATGTTGGGACAGATGTTCCATTCCTATGTTGGGACAATCGGGTCCCATTTGTATTTTCAGATGATTTATTTCAAGTTTTATGTTAGGACTGTGGTGTCCCACTTTATGTTCCGATTTGACAATGGGACAACTGTCCCATTTATCAGGAATCGCGTGCCATTTATATTTTGAGACGATTGATTTCAAGTTTTATGTTAAAACAGTTTTATGTTAAAATCTTCATGCTCAGATTTGAAATTGGGACAGTCGTATCTCGTTTTAATTTAATTTAAATTAATTTATCCTATTTTAATATTCGGAATGTCCCATTTTTATAATAGAACATTTGTTCTATATAAATAACTATAACACTAGTGTCCATTTTTAATAATGGAATGGAACATTAGTGTCCCAATTACACAATGGAACAAGAGTGTCCCATTTGCATAATATGCAAATGGGATAATAGAGTTTCATGAATATTCTGAATTTGGTATTTCATTTTAATAATACGACTACACTATTTTGTATAAAGGGACAGATTAACCAGTGGTGGAAATACTATCCGTGCTTTTATCCTTTTTTGAAACTTTTATAGAACTATTTTATGAAGGAAAAGTTGTATAAAAGTTTCAAAAAAGATAAAAGTGTGGATCGTAATTCCACCACAGCTGTTTTAAATTAAAATACCCGGTGTCCCATGGGACAACGAATTTTGAAAGTGGGATACGCTTGTCCCATATTCCAACATCACATAATTCGACAATGCAACTGTCCCACATGTAATCAAATTTGGACACAATTCAACGACTTTTTCAAAACCACAAAATCAAATCGAAATTCCGCATTCGTCTCCGCACTCGTCCCAACTTCGCCATTTTTATACAATTTGCGTACCGAACCAATCAACCCTACAAATATTAAAATTTCCCCCACCCTGTTTCCATTCGACACAACTTCCGGTCAAATAGAGATAGGAATTGAATCGCAATGATTGGTGCTTTGACGAACGTTCCCAAATCCCGTTTTTGTCCTAAAATAGTGTACACTGTCCCACAATTCGGATCGATCGAAATTGCAGAAAAACGCGCGGCCAAAAAAGCCAGGGAAAAGCCAATCAAAAATCGCGAACGGCGCGCGAGCTGGCGCGCGTTTCCGGCAGAACGAGATACGGACGAGGAGACAAGAAACGACCATACGCTTACCGACAAGTTTGTATACAATTTTAATACACATCAACCCACGATTATTAAACAACCAAGTTGGAAACTAACGAAGTACATTGTAAGGAGCCGCTCGTACGATTTGGACTGTAACGATTAAGGCTTGACATAACTGTACCATACGTTTTTATAGGTCTCATCGTAGCCCACGCAAGTTATTATATATGTCAGCGTTCGCTCGGACCGCAAACCGTGTATCTCCACGTTTCAAGCGACGATTTTCCTTTTCGATTGTACTGCGCACGGGAATCAGAATTTGCGAATTCGTTTCGACAATTTGAAGCGAAATCGAACTTTTGCGTCAGTGGTGAAAAGTGAGATTTTCTTCACTAGTAAAAAAAGGACTTTTTTCCAGGAGAAAAAGTATCATTTTCACCACTGGTGGGAAAAAGTGTCGTTTTCACCACTAGAGGGAAAAAGTATCGTTTTCACCACCATTGGGAAAAAGTTGTTTTCACCACCACTGGGGAAAAGTTTTTTTGACCACTAGTGGGAAAAAGTGTCTTTCACCACAAGCGGAAAAAAGTGTCTTTTTCACTACTAGTGTGAAAGTGTTTTTTCACCACTAGTGGGAAAAGCGCTTTTCTCACCACGAATGGAAAAAAGCGCTTTTTGCACCACTAGTGGGAAAGACGCCTTTTTCACCATGTTTGTGTTAAGTACACTTTTTCAATTACGAAAACAAAAACTAGTGTGAAAATGTACTCTTTTTTCCACTAGTTTGAAAAATACACCTTTTTCCACCGAAGTGAAAAACCAAATGTTTTTGAATTAGTTAAATATTTATTTCCTCATTTTTTCAAAATGGACGCAACCTTTCTGGCATGCAATCGTCGCCGATCGAACAACTTGGTTCAATGAATATATGTAAAATACAAGATATATATAAATATATATTTCATATGAATTGCTGCTGTTGAAGCTATTCTCCAAAGTATATTCTAAAGTAAAATAAAAATGGAATCGTGCACATTATGAGTATATGTCCCCACATATATGTCATATGAACGATCGAGATACAGTATAAAGCAAATCTGTTGATTGATTTTGGTCCAAGAGTGTCTCTCCATTTACATAATTATTATCGAGTACTTCCAATTTTTTCCGAGCTTTCGACTTCCAAAGTTTATTTCTACAACATTTTTAATGCCATTTTCGTCTTATATCGTGATTATATATTTCATATTCCTTCCCAGAAACTGAATATGTCGTGATAGTGAAGAATATCGAAGATAATCATGACACTCTTTGGTGACAATGTTCACAGTAATGTTCACAATCGAAAGAGCTTATTTGTATACTCGCCTAATTTGATATTTTTATACTCGGTTCAGTGCTCCATCCGTAGGAGGTCACTACCGGACATTCCTCAATATTTTTCTTCGATTTAATTGGTAAAAAATAATTTAAGAATATACAGTAATAATGTTTGTCAAATTAAATTGGATTTACATTTATTCGTTTTCATTTTAATATTCAATTATTTTAATTTTCGTAGAATTATTTTTGCTTAAGTCTGATACAATACATTTTATATTAAAAATGGTAGAATTTAATTAGGAACATTTTTTTATTTGAAACAAATTTAAATTTGAGGAATGTCCGCCAGTGAATTGTGTTTCATTAACAGGCGACCATGCAATATAGATTCGAACTATCGCAGTATTAACAGCATTTTCCATATGACAATTGTGAATAGGGTGTAGGTATAACGTATACATGTATATCTTTGTACGCATTTCGGAGACGCACCTGAATGATGAAGATAACTCAATTCGACATAACGCAATGACTGAAATACGTGGCCATATGGGACAAAATTAATAGAAATGCGCAGTCAACTAAATCACACTACTGCGCATGCGCGATAACTTACTTCCAATACTGCGCATGCGCGATAACCGATTACAAATACTGCGCATGCGCGATAACCGATTACGAATACTGCGCATGCGCGATAACCGATTACGAATACTGCGCATGCGCATTGTATAGTTTTGACAATTGCACATGCGAATTAAATACACTCGAGTATTGCGCATGCGCCGAAGTTCGCGGTTAGGATCTTCGTTTACAATTTTTTTATTTACTGCTTTTTAGGTTACATTTTTGGTTATGTTTATTGGTTAAGATCAGGTTTATTTTAGGTTATCGCCTCTTGTTTAGGTTATGTTAGTTTTGATTTTAATTTCGATTGTTTTATTTTGGTTATGGCGCCACGTATACATTGCGAAAATCTGACCTGAAGCCAATGAACGTTTCGTTGATTTGACAAAATGTAATAAAACTGTAAAATTCGTTGATCGAAACGTGATATTTGACCTTTGTAGTATATTGAAAGCCGGAAAGCAAAGCAGCTGATAAGTATTTACCAAATCTGTTGTGTGTTTGTCGACTAGAAATTACCATACGCCAAGCCATACTGACAACTGGACCATTTAGATAATTACCACAGAATGTACATTTACGGACGCTGAGATGCGTTAGAATTGTTGTTTCGTGAAATAGAGCGCTCATTCCCTGACAGCCGACTTTACGCGAATCGAGAGATTATAAATGTGATACATTTTTTTCTTCCGTTTCTTTTTGCAAAAAGCGATGGGAAAATAAAGTAATTTCGGAAATGGTATTTTTTACAAGTATATATAAAAGAGAATTTTTCTTCGCTAGCTTACAAACGTTTTTATTCTTATCTGTACTGAACTAATTTTGCAAAATTGCATTTTTTCATTATTGGAAATGGACATTTTGGTCGCTGTGTGGAAATATGAACTTTTGCTAGCGTAAAAACATTCATTTTTACTAGTGTAAAAAAGTTCTATACCAGTTTGAAAAAAAGTACTTTTTTTACTTGTGTAATCAGAACATTTTTTATCAGTTTAAACAAGTGAATTTCTTGCTAGTGTAACAAAACGAATGTTTCTGCACTAGTTAGAAAAAGTGTATTTTTAACTAGCGCAAAATATGATTTTTTTCTACTCAAGTTGAAAAAGTACTTCGATTACTGATGAAAAAGTGCAGTTTTCCACTAGCGTTGAATTAAACATTTCCTATTCAAATGTGCAAAATCGAACATTCCTCAACTAATATAACAAAATTAGATTTTCAAAGCAACAACTGGCTGTCAGGGCCGATTAATAGTATATTTTGTTATTTAAATTAAAATAAAACACCCTTTAAGATTCGTAACTGAAGCAACGATAAATCAATGTATGTACACGTAATCCGTTCGAAATGTGCACGAGCATTTTCCAAAGGTGGTACTATCATGGAACGCAGTTCTATCAATTTATTTCAATATTAATTATTCAATTAATTATTTTCATAAGTAGCACTATTTTCCACCAATGAAAATGAGTTTAACATTAGTGGACATAAAAAATTCCTTTCATCAGTCGAAAAACTATATTTTTCCAACGCTGTAAAAAGGTGAAATTTTACTCTAAAAAAGTACTCATTTCCAAGAACAACATTATACTTTAAAAAAATGTTATTAATTTGTTATTAGTGTAATGGAATAGAAACCTTAAAACAATTACTAAACGTATTATAAACGGTTATTTAACGTGTTATAAACGTTTCTTAAACGTTTTGTAAACGTTTATTAAACATTTTGTATACATTTATTAACGTTTTGTGAACGTTTATTGAACGTTTTGTGAACGTTTACTTAAAGTTTCATAAACGTTTGCTCAGAGTTTTATAAACGTTTACTTAACGTTTTATAACCGTTTCTTGAACGTTTAACGTCCAATAAACGTTTGAAACGTTTAAAAAAAGGTTTATTTTATTACTTTGCGGAAGTGAATTATACCTTGATAGTACCATCTCGAAACGTTCGTTTCGCCAGCTAAAACCCGTCGAAGCTAAAACCCCTAAAAAACTAAGTGCGACTCTTTATCGACAATGCGCGCTCGATTTCCTGTCCGTTCCAACGCGAACATTCGGGTATCGCGTGACGTATATTTTCATAACGTTCTTTTTTACGCATCTCTCTCAGAATCGCGTGTCTAATGGTCCGCAAAATTCCAGTGGCAAGGTTTTCGCAGGGCCAATCGAGAAGAAATCACGAATTTGAGCCCGCATTTTTACGCGCCAGAACGAGACGAAAGCGATGTCACCGTATTATATATAACCATCCTTTCGTAGTTTTAGTGTGATTACAACGATGCTCATTATTCAAGTATTCATAAATACTGATAAATTAGGATCTAAGCGCCAAGACGCGGTTCATATTTTAATATTTCCCCAACGGAACCGAAAGTTCAATAAACGTTTGGCGAACATTTTGCTAAACGTTGTTTGACAGGTTTTTGAACGTTCCAAACGTTCTATAAACGTTTATACAACGTTAAAATTTCCGGCTGTGGAAAATATTCTGAACGTTTCTCGAAACGTTGTCTCAACGGTCCCCAAACGTTTCACAAACGTTACAGTTTTTTATTTTTAAGAATTTGTAAAATTATTGAAAGGTTTATAAAACGTTTATAGAACGTTTCGAAATGTTTACTTTCTTAAAAAAAGATATCACTGGGAATCGAACTTAAGCCTCCAAAGTGCCAAGAGGACTCCTAACCACTGAGCCACGAGACTTATATGTAAACAAGGGTTTATTGTTGATATCTCCTAACATACGTTTCCACAAATGTTTAGAGAACGTCCTAGAAACTTTGTTAGCGGAAGTTTGAACGTTGCATAAACGTTTACAGAACGTTCGGAATGTTCCAGGAACCTTCATACAACCGCAATAGAAACCTTCACCAAACATTTGTTGTACTTTCGGTTCCGTTGGGGATTAACGCAGAATATTTTCTACATATTTGAAAAAAATATAGTAAATATCTCATGTCACATATTTACCATTTAGAAAATATTTAATATACATTTTTAAATATGTACACCATATTGTATGGAGAAAATATTTTTATTTATTTAGTAAATATATTAAAATGTTTCGTACTAATTTTCTACATGAAAATATTCAAATATGTTCTAAATATTTCAAAAAACATTTTTTAATATTTACAAAATATTTACTAAATATTATGCGTTATTAGGGTATAATGATTTCGTAGTGAAAATCAGTCGGAATTAAAAAATACATGACATTGTAAATCGAAGTTTTTACATCAAAGAACAAAAATGACTTCAAACTTTTTAAAATGTCCCCTTGTAGAAATAAATACTCTGAATTACCCGATTTGAATAATTTTTTAACAATCGGCTGCCAAACTCAAAATTGTCTGCCTTGAATTATTTTAAATGATCAACCTACGGTTAAATGTAAAGATTTCTTATTTTTACTGTTCGATTCTCACATCGAGGTTAGCTCGAGACTGCAGTACAACACATGCGTAACATGCGCTCTCGGCGCGCACACGACTGAGTCGTGTGAGCGCCCTACTCAGTCGTTTCTATAAACGACTCAGTCCTTTGCAGAAACGACTGAGACGTTTCTGACACGACTCAGTCGTTCACAGATTTTTCCGTGTAATTCTCTGAAAAAATCTGTAGGACACTCTGAAACTCTCTGAAAACTCTGAAAATCTCTGATAAAGTCTGATACCATTGTCAAAAAAATGTCATAGATGACATTTTTTTAATAATGGTAGACTCGAACCCATGACCCGTGAAACAGAAGACTGGAAGTATAACCACTTAGCCAAAGTTGTTGTACATTTAAGAGTGATCCAAAAGTTTAACCTCAAGTTGACGTTTTTTTATAATAGTATCAGCCTTTATCAGAGATTTTCAGAGCTTTTTAGAGAGTTTCAGAGATTTTCAGAAATTTTCAGAAATTGTCAACCCGAATTTTTCCCAATGCTCAAACTATTTAAATTTAAAAAATATTCACTCTGTCTACCCTCTCCTCCAGCTTCTTCATTCCCTAAACTTTTCTGACCGCCCAACTTTCCCCCTCACACCCCGATAGAACAAGATGTATGTTATACATATATTAGATGGACATTCATACATCAAATAGATATATACATATAATATACGTATATTATACATATATTAGATGTATATCAAATGGATGTTCTATCTGGGACATCTTCCCATTTCCTACATCCTTCCCCACACAGTTTCCTCTGTCAAACCCTTACCCCCTTCCCCACCTACCTTTTTATTTATCAACCTAAATAAAAACCTCCCCCTCGATCTTCGCCGACGAATTATTCTGCCTAAAAACCGCGGCCATTAGGCACCCCAATCAACTGCCCCTCATTAACATCCCTTCGTCTTTTGCGCTTCGATTGTAATCGATCAGCCCCCCAAGCCAGCTCGCGCTCCTCCTACGCACCCCGCGGCGCGACGTCATCGATTGCGGCCCGCGACTGCGCATGCGCGGCTCACGCCGCTCGTCCGGCACACACAATGGTTTGACAGACGTCGTCATTCGCGTGATGCGTTGCGAGCGAGCCGCTGGCGCCGCGTCGACCTGACTCGTCTGTTCGTTCGACTCGCATGCCGATTCGTTGACAACCGTGCCAGATCCGCTAGTGCCTCGCAGCCCGAATCCCCCAAGGCTCAGCCATGGACTTTCGGTTCAGCGTGAACAAGCTCCTGCCGAGGCGCATCAACAAAATCACGCACACGCTCATCCCGGAGGATTTTCGCGGCGATCGTCGCGAGTTGCTGTGAGTTGCCGACTGTTATCGATTTTGCGGGTTTAACAACACGAGGTTGAATGACATTCGCGCGGAAGGCGAAACGATCTCAAAATAAAAGCACTGGAAAATAAAAAAGAAATCATTGTTCCTCCAAATTATTATTATGTTTTATGTTATGACAATTATTGGAATTCAGGAATTAAAGGGTTGGAAGAATGTATGGGAAAAAAGTAATTGTGACAACAATTGGGGGATTTGGGTAAGTGGAGATTTTTGCTAAAAGTAGATGTATTGCGAGAATGTGAGGTGTTATGTGATACCTTTCACATGTCTGTTGGATTGGGAGGGTGATCAAATATGCAGGTTGGACCTTTGGCGGATTGATCGGATTGGTGAGGAGAATTGCAGGAAAGGAGCGGGGTAATTTGTTTAAGGTTGCGGAAAGACAATTTATGGATTGTCGGCTCTGCTCGGGAAAGGTTATACTGTTAGGAGGAATGACTTTCTATTTACATGGGGAGAGGATCGGGAAGGGCGGTGGTAGGGGATTTGTCACTTAATGCTAGCTGGGGAGCGATCATTTTATTTGCATGTTTCAGACAGGATGGTGAAAATATGGGCTTTGTAGTGGTGTAATTGCAGAGTATAGTTATTGGATTGCTGTTCAGTTGTAATTGAAGTCGGTCTCTTATGGTGTACCTTGTAATATTTCTAAGTTGGTAGAAGGTGTAAGCAATATTGATCTCTGCATATTGTATGAAATTGTTATGAAAAATATAGTTATCAGGACATAAAAATGGAGAAATGCTGATTTTTAGTTTAACGATATTGATAATGCAGTGTTTTAGTTATTGAAGAATAATGTAAAATAAAATGGATGGAAGTCACTATATTATTTAGTAGCATTTAACATTGTTAGCAGCACGATGAATCTGGATTTATTAATGGACTTTTGAATCAATAATTGATGTTAAACTGTGCAGAAAAATTATGCTAAATTGCACTTCTTTGAATCGAAGAGAAAAAATAGGACACTGTTATGGTCTTTGGCTTGAGACCAGAAACCGCTTCCAGTAAAATTGGGTTGCTTCAATGAACTGAAGAATTTATTCCATTTGGTACTGTTTTGTATGATTTCTAAAAAGCCAGTGAATAATGACCTATTAATATGTTCATTTAAATCTGTATTTATATTGCAATTTTTATAAAGACACTACAACTTTTGCATTTGCTATTCAACTTTTGTTAGTTAAAACAATCCAAATTTGATGAATTTTTTGGTAAACTTTTAATTCTAAGAATAAGTCAGCTTGGAACAATCAAAGTAATCTAAATGTTATGCTTAAATTTAGGTAAAAATTTAGGTAAAATGTTTTTACCCATATGTGAAATCCATATGTGTAAGAAACAGCAGTACATTACTTCATGTTTTTTTCAAGTCATGTACATCCT
This sequence comes from Ceratoteleas bidentatus, assembly GCA_022817645.1. Classification (NCBI taxonomy): domain Eukaryota; kingdom Metazoa; phylum Arthropoda; class Insecta; order Hymenoptera; family Scelionidae; genus Ceratoteleas; species Ceratoteleas bidentatus. The sequence continues at coordinate 11,016 of JABFPB010005547.1, forward strand.
TTTTTCACAATTATCTTCTTTGAAAAAGTAACTGTCATTGGGGCACAATACATATTATATTCACAGTTCTTACACTTGGAACGACATTGTATGTATGAACAAAAATACTACAATTGTTAATTATAAACATTCTGTTACAATAATAATTGGTAGTAAATATTTAATACAATAAAATACAAGATTTATGTAATACCAGTAATACAAATGAAAATTCATTGTACATTCAATGATATCAGATAAATAATTTTAAAAATCATTCTCCTAATAAAATTTGATGACATCATTTTCCTACGCCCGAATAAACCCGCTCTATAATGTCAAATTTTTTGTTGAAAAAGGGTCTTCATAAAAACCCTTTCTTGCTACATAGAAATATTTCTTTTAACCTCATTTCATTTATTACTTTTGGTAAATTTTTCCATTCTTTAAGCTTAACTTTTCTTTGCATTGTACAGACTTTCTAATGAATTATATTCATCCTTTAATTCACGCAATCTTCATTCAACAAAGGAGCGTTACAACATTTGGGTCTGCAGTAAGCAGATCACTTTATTACATCAACTCCAAATTACTTTACTCCAACTAAATGTTTTTTGTGCAATAAAATATATAAAAAGACAAGAATATTTTTAAATAAAATAAGAAAAAATTGTAATGAATGTGAAAATCAAGCATATTTCATTTAATCTGATTATTTTCTTTAAATTATTAAAAAAAGTTTTTTGTTATTATTGAAATATTACTTAAATATTATATATAAATTAAAATAATGTTAAATTAAAAAAAATTAAAAATTGTCGCATTAGATATGATGTCAGGTAATCTGAATCGCGTGCAGTTTTGAGTCTGATAAAATACGCGCCATCACTGGATCGTATTACACATGCAAATTTCAATTTTAGATAAGCCTAATAGGATACAAGAAAACGAAAGAATGATACCATCGTCATAATTTTTTTTATATTCTAAGGGAGCTAAAAATCTATTTATTATTAATAATAACTCTCGTGAATTTGAAAGAATTGTCCATCACATTCTGCATTACGTATTTCGTGTCAGCACGAATTTCGGTTACTGCGAACTGAATAATGCGAATGAATAAGCGAATCCTTGTTTCGCACTTTTTCAGGCACTCTTTGTTCGACTTTGTGTGAAAGTTGAAGAAAGTTGAACAATTATATTTCAGTTACCTTCTCCAATCAAATTAAATTAGATGATAACCATGACCGTGCTTCCGAACCGTAGTTAATTGGCGGAAAATTTTTTTTCCCATTAACCTGTTTTTCACATTAAAAATAGTTTTAAAACAGTTAATAAATAATGGGATTTTTAATTGATTTTTGAAATTGAAACACAAAAAAGGAGGATAATGACTTTTGTTCATCTGGGATTATATAAGATTTCAAAAAGAATCTTTCCACATAAAAGAAGATTTTATGTGGAATTACAATTAATCGAATCATTGTCAGTTAATAGAATAATTATATAACATTTATTTTTATCGTAAATTGCTGTTAATTGAATCTTCGTTGAATTAGGGTAAATTTTTTGTAGATGACAAATTATGTAGAATTACATAAAATGTATTAATTGAATCTTTGACAGAATAATTATATAAATTTTATTTTTTATCATATAAATTGCATTTAATTGGCTCTTTGTCAAATCAAGTTGTACCTTTTATCTCAAAATCAACGTTGCATTGTTTTGCTCGCAGAGAATGTCAGCGGCACATGACGCGAATCGTGGACGAAATGGGTGAAGCATCTGCAAGGGCACAGGGACTTAACAAACCAATAACTAGCGCAGCTAAACTTCGAGACACTGACCACATCCTTTACTTGTTGGTGGACAGCGAAGGCAACAAGTAAGAACTCGATGAAATAACGATTACCTTTTATAAGAATTATCCACTTTGAACGTCATTACTGAACGTAATGTCAGAGATGATTGCTTTGTATCGACGCTTCATGTACATTACCTCTGACAACACTACTGCCCTACGAAACATTTGTTTCTTTTTTTGTTTATGATATAATTTTAAAGCCATCGAATTTTTCTTATGTAATAATATATTTCCTTAGCCAATATATTCATTTTTTTCCAACTTTCTGAAAACGGAATTTTTTTTTACAAAAAATGTTTTTTTCCTAG
>JABFPB010005548.1:0-13171 GCA_022817645.1 Ceratoteleas bidentatus
GTTTTAGGTTATGTTCAGAAATAACCTAGGTTTTAGGTTATGTTCAGAAATAACCTAGGTTTTAGGTTATGTTCAGATAATCATCAGTAACGGAGTCACTATTTAAAACAATTTTGAATTTTTAAAATAAAAAAGACAAATAACTGTAATAAAATTTAGACATAGCATAAAAAATTTTAAAAAGTTGTAAATTTCGCAAATTTCGGTGTTACTTACTTCGTTCAGAAACGCAATCTGAAAAATTTTTTTAAACGCAATTCATTTCATTCGACATTTGCTACAAAGTTTCGTTTTCGTTCATATTTCTGTGTCGGGATTTTTATCGTATTATATCTAATTGTAAGGCGGATAATAATCACATCAGAGCTCCATCTCGGCAGCGCCACTAATGAATCTCATTTTCACTCGTTTCGTTTGATTCCACTGAACTTTGTTTTAAATTTATTCGTCTCATCACAAATAGCCAGAGATTTCCCAAGCGCGTCTCTGCTCTCGCAAATGACATATATTTCCGTGTAAACAGGGAGTGTGAAGAACAGATCGTTATCATAACTATGTGTACACTCGAAAAAATAAAAAAAAAGTCTTTTCAACGTTTAAATTATTTTTCCTGTAGAGACATTATTTGAAATTTAAACTAACTGCTTATATCAGGTATAGTTTATTTCACTGGATAGTTTATAAACAACATAAATATATTTTTAATGTTGAAAAGCATTGAAAATGTTGGCAAATATGAACATTATATTTTCAGAAAAATACTTAAAAAATTATAACTTTAATTCAATTGACAATAAAATGTAATAAGTATTAATTAATAAATATGAATAACAATTCATCAATCAGTAATCTCAATTTAATTTAAAATATAACAACAATTTTATCTTCTTTATTTTATTTTATTTTATTAATTTTTATTATTATTTATTAATTTATTAATAGTATTATTATTATTCTTTTATCTTGTCAGACAACAAAAAATACAAGTGGAAGCAAAACTGAATTGAGTGGTTAAAATTGGTGAAATTATACTTGGAGTAAAATTTACGTCACTGACTTTTATTACGCTCACTGTTTAAAACTAGTACTTTGCAATTAAACGTATTATCAGGAATTGCAATAACAATTTGAACATTTATTTGTCAGAAGGAGAAAACGCTCCATTAATTTCGATTACACTTAAGTACTTTTTTTATTCGAAGAACAAATTCAAGTTTAATTTTTATGTAAATGGTGTCATTGCATTTCTTTTTAATGAATACATTCCTTTTATAATATAATTTCGTTTAAAAATCGTTAGTGAGTTAAGCGAATTTTCAAATTATAAAATGCGAACTTCAACTTATACGATTATGACCGTGTCCTATACTTTTAATTACAAAAGGAACTTGAACAATTTTTTCCTGAAAATTCGTACTTCGGAACAGACAATATCTAATTTCCACATGATTTCACTTACATGCAGTTAAAGTTGCATTACGAACAAGGTATGTTCCATGTCATAATTTCAGAATCGTGTTATAAAACTTTCTTTCCGAGAAATTGAATTGCAAGAAAATGTAATTAGTCATTGATGAAACATAAAAGACGTTGTTTGAAATATAATTATTCGATTAAGTACTTTCAACTGCAGGATTAGCGAGGCTTTTAATATTAGCGTTTGAATATTTTTTATACATTTTAAATCAGGAATTTATCTCAATCAAGACGTTTTTCATGCAGACTTTTTTCTGATTTAGTGCTTAAGCTGGCAGGAGAATCAGTTTACTTAACTCTAATTTATTACTTCACAGCAGTTATTGTTTGTTTAATCTTTCGCAACACGCAGAAAAAATGCAAATGATTGATTATGCAATGTGCAAAAATATAATGGAACGATCTTACACATAACGAGTTGCAAATGTTGCAAATTGCAGTCTTTTTAAAATGTATTTTGCATTATGCTTTTCTCGAATCTAACGTTTGGTAAACCTTTTTGATCGGATAAGTTTAAATAATTTCATGATAAATTTTTCTTGGACAACGTGCATTTTTTTTCTGGTAGCTACATAGCAATTTTTTCAAATTAATTTCCAAAGCAGGTAACGGTTAAATTATCTATTCGAATCAGCAATGTAAAAATGTTATTTAGGGGACATATATTCTTATTGCTAAATTTAAAAATGAAAAAACGTTATCTCTGGCAAGAGGTAACCTATTCGACTCGTAACCGGGGGGCGCCGGTTCAAGTCTCGGTGTTTGACTTTCTGCAAAAAGAAAAAAACATAATACTTCTATTGAAGGGTGGTTTCACTATTTCCTTCTCTATTTTCCTTTTGAATCTGGCTTGAAAAGTGGAAAATACCCCAAAATAACCTTAAAACTGGGTTAAAAAAAGCAAACAGCATTCATCGGGGTATTGCCTAAAACCGGGACCCTATGGACCAGGAATCGCATGTCTGACGGCGTTAATGCGTCGGGAACGTCAACTTCGTCATACAGAAATTCACTTTGCCCGGTCGGATATGCAAATCCGTCGTTTAGTACTCGCTTTAATTAATGCACGCCTTGTTATAACGTGCAGTCCGCGCGCGCCGCGCGGAATAAGTAAATAAAGCGAGACAGCGCGGAAAGGGTTCGGCGGTCGCGAAAAATACGAAGGTGTACAAATAGCGTTGATACGGAACGGGGCCGCATGCATAATTGAAACAACTTTTATGCCGCCGCCTTGTTGCCGGAGACTGGGGAGGACCGCCGATCCTCTGTCGCGGCTTTTGACGGGCTTTCCTTATCGCAATCTCGAGTCGAGATAATCTCGTTTGTCACTTTTTATCTTGTTTCACGGGGTAAAAAGGCGCGGTTCCAATATCCGCGTCATTTTTCACGCGAAAAACGCCGCTTGCAAATTGATCGAGCCGATTTTGCCGTTGTCGGAGAATTTAGACTATGCCCGGGGTTAATGTCTGGAGGTATTTTTAGGTTTATTTTTATAACGGAGGTTTGTTTTTCGAGTTTGGTTTTCGAGAATCTATTTTTCATCGGAAAAATGTTTAGATAAAAAAGTGTTTGGTCGGTCAAATTAATGAGACATTTTGTAAAAGAGTTTTAGGTGAATTTAGGATTTAGACTATGCCCGGGGTTAATGTCTGGAGGTATTTTTAGGTATATTTTTATTACGGAGGTTTGTTTTTCGAGTTTGGTTTTCGAGAATCTAACCTAGATCGGAAACATGTTTAGATAAAAAAGTGTTTGGTCAAATTAATGAGACATTTTGTAAAAGAGTTTTAGGTGAATCAGCAATAATTCAGTTTAGGTGTTTTCAGAGGTATAATCTTGATTAAAATAGATATAAAAATATTTTAATAACTTTAGAAAAGTTAAGGAAACATTTGTTAACTTTCGAGGAACTATTCGCGATTTTCGAATAGTTCCTCGTACTTAAGTAAAAGGCTTAATCGAGAGGTCATTTTTCAATATTTTCGAAAACTAAGTTATAAAATTTCACAAATTTTGAAAATGGCAAAAGTTACTGTTAGATATAGATTCGACTGTTTTTGCGAAGTCTATTATCACAAGGATCAGTGTTCTAAAAAATCATTTCTCTCGAACGAGCAGAATTCATATAACGGAGAAAAATGGTTCCAACCTAAAAATGTTTCCATTAGAATATTTTTTTTCACTTTTTTCAGTGAAATTTTTTAACGGATATTAAGAACGGATACTGTCAGCCCATTTAGACACTTATACTACTTGTTTGTACAGAAGTACCAAAAAATAAATATGAAAGTATAAATAATATTCAAACAAATTTACAGATAAATAACATTCAAAATGTCTCTTTCCAATAAAATAAAAAATCCTGTCGTAAAATCTTCCACTCATTCAGACCGTTTACGTCGCGCACTTTTCGAGCACTAATCACTCGAGAATCGCGCGATTCATTACTTATTCAATCGTCTTATCGCAATTACCAGCCGCGATGAATAATAATGTCGATCTTCCTTTCGCCGGAATTTAAGGGCCGATGGGGTGGAAATGGTGTGGAAAAAATGGTCATCCCGCGATTCAATTAATCTTACCGGTGCCGGGCGAATTAGCGGCCGCGTGAAATATGGATTTATTACACCGAGGGAAAACTTTCATCAAAAAGTGGTATATTTTGTAGTAATTCGAGGACGAAACTTCCGAAACAGTATAAACTACTAAATTTTGTAGTAAACTGTGATAAATTCCTAGTAAAAACTACTTTCACGCAAGGTCAAATAATGGTGTAAACAAATGACGCGTTGATTCAAACAAAAGTGAAGAGGAAAAGTCGCCGGCTGTAAAACGCAAGGTCGCGAGTTCGAGACTCTGTGTAGAGATTTTTTTTTTTTTTAAGAAATAGATTTTTTGATTACTATAAAAATATATTTGAACTGAAAATAATACTCGGAATGCTATATAAAATAATAATAAGTAAGAAAACTTTTTTCTCCGTGTATAATAGCCCCGAATTGACCGGTTCTTAATGGATGGCGCGTTTTAAAACGTCCCAATTTCGCGGTGCCGCGAATTCAATACCACTGGTTATTATCCTTTCATTATTCGGAATTATAGGCGACTTGCTCCATCTTACTTCGACAATTATGGACGGTTTAAATACGTCCTGCTTGGCTGAATCAGATTGTGCCAGACGTTTATCTTCGTGTCGCGCAGACGGTCGTTCCGCTTATTTAATTCAACGTTCAAAGTGGGGGTGTTAATTAATGAGTTATGAGAGTGTTTCGAACATAAGTGGACTGCAGGTTTTATGAAAGTTTTATGGCGGATGAGCGATGAATGGATATTTTTTTGAGAAAATTTAATCTGTAATTCGGAATCGTATTTTTGGTTATGAGTTACGAAAGTAAAAAGTGTTTTTTTTTTATTTTATTGATTTTAATTTTATAAAAATAATACTGCATTTTCTGAAATTAAGGTGGATTTCTTAAGTCTGACTATTTAAGTTCTCGCTACTTAAATGTGAGAATTTGACTAAACTCTAAATATAAAAAAAAAACTGGTAAGCTTTTTGCTGAATTCAATATTTATTTGGATATAACAAACGTTTTTTCCACCGTTATAAAATACAGATTCTCTACTAAAGCAAGTTCACATTTAAATTGAATTGAAAGTCCATTAAAAAACAATCACTTTCAACAAAAGTATTAACGACACAAGCGTTATCAATAATAGAACTCGCCGACCAACTTTTCTCGCATTGTACTTATAAAATCGTAATTCATTGAGAAAACTATTGATCACTATTGATATCACTGTCTAGACAGTGACAATCAGCATCGCGAATGCAAATAACAAATACGCCGACAGACTAATTCATCGCGGTGGTTTAGATAAATATACACGATGTAAAAAGATATCATGAAAAATGTCTTTCGCTCAAAGATTGTTTAAATAATATTTAAATCACTATTTAAATTTCCTCACCATCCCATGATAAAATTAAAAATAAAAATTGTTTACTTTTTCAAACACTTAAACAATTTTTGTTAATTTGAACTCTTTGGCATTTCTTAATGACATTTTCTTAAACCCTATTTTTAAAATTTTTTATTTTAATTTTTAATTTTTAAAATTTAAATTTTTTTAAATTTAATTTAATTAATAAATTAAAAAAAATTTAATTAAAATTTAATTAAAAAAATAGGGTTAAAAATTGAATCTTATATGGCATTTGTACATAGATATGATATCGTGAAATTTTAGATGTCTTCCAAATATGGCTGAAAAATATAAAATGCAAAATATACGTTTTGCTATGGAACCTCATAAAATATGGCTGATAAAAATCTATAACCTATCAAATCTAAAATCTATAAATCTATAAAAATTTATTAAAAATTCAATTAACTGTTACAGCGTTTGCGGAATCCAACATTTTCAGAGGGCAGGGCACAGGCACCTGAACTTATTTCAAAGTACCTATTACGTAGTAGTAACATTTTCGACTGTGGGCTATGGTGATTTTGTTCCTGACATTTGGCCATCGCAACTCTACATGGTTATTATGATCTGCGTCGCACTCATCGTTTTACCCACACAGGTGAGTTTAATTCATAGTTAACATTTCTGAAATTAACATTTCATAGAAGGCTTCACCTAAAGGAATCAACCTAAACTTGATTCCTTACACAAAACATCAAATTAAATAAAATTATATTAAAATAAAATTAAATTTAAAAATAAAAAAAATTTTTAAATTAAAAATTAATTTAAATTTAAATTTAAATTTAAAAAATTAAATTAAAAAATAAATTAATTAAAATAAAATTATTTTTCATTTTATTTGATAAATTATTTAATTTTAACATTTGGAAAAAATTTTAGAACTTTTATCTCTTAATCTATTTTATGTTTTTGATAACTATTAAATGTATTTAAATGTGTAGGGTGAAACTGTAAGGCACGAAGGACTATCTAGGTTTCACGGTTACAAACAGGTAGCAACAAATGCATGAGATTGGATCGAGATGAAATCAAATGGTGTTTTAGAGAGTTCTTTTTTGAAAGTTTTCAGTATTTTATATCGTATTAACAATCATAAATTTGCGTAACGTTGTCTCATACGAAATAATATTAATAAGTATAATATACGTTGAAAAATGGATTCTGTATAACAAAATAAAATAAAATAAATGATCCTTATTTCACTTAAACTAAATTTTGACATTTTGACTTTACTTAATTTAAACATATATTACTTTAAAATACTGAAGGATGTACAGAAAACATTTTTCAGAGTATAAATGATAATCATCGACTTACAATGCTTTCCCATGGTTTGGGCTACCTGCAATGTAACCATACCTACCACATTTCGAGTGATAGGCGAAATGTTAGCAAAGTGCTAACATCACTGCAATTCCATGTTAATCAGCAACAATTCAAGAGTAACACTTTCGTTAATTCTTCGGGGGGCTTTTCCTCTCCTATATTTCGTGCAGTGTGTACCTAAGAATGAAAATAAGTGCAGATAATCTTATTGCGCCTAAACTGATAAGTGATACGCGATTTAACCTTTGACCTTTAACCCATCAAACTTCGCGCACTCACCTTGTTTTGTCTTAAAGTTTTTCAACTTGTCTCGTTTGCTGTCGCCTAAAGTTCCAAAGTTTACAAACATATATTTGATAAACATATGTAGTTTCCTTTCCAGTAATACGATAACTTCTCCAGAATTTAACTCCTATTTTCCCATCTCGTCATACAAGGTAACAAGAAAATTAAAAGTTTCGTTTAACTAAGCGACATGGTTCTTCATTAGGAATGGCTTTATTTTTGTGTAAAAATAAAGACATGTGGCAGCCATTTATATGGGTTATTGGGTAAATAGATCTAGACATTAAGAGTGATTTATTATGATTTATTATGTTAGGTGAAGATTCAGAAATTTCCAAAATTTTCAAAAAAAAGATTCAAACAATTTTCATATATTTTCACAAGTGTTCAAAAATTTCCAACAAACTGCAGATTATCTTGAAGGTTTCAGAAAATTTGAAGTAAGCTTTTTGAAAATTTTTGAGAATTTTTTAAAACTGAGAAATTTTACAAAACATTCCCACATTTTTAGAATCTTAAAAAATTTTTTCAGTATTATTCATAATTTTTCTAAACTATTCAGATCAAAAAAATATCGAACATTTCAATTCCACACAGTCAAGAAACTTTTCTACAAAATATCCGACCTGCGACCCACTCCGCTTTTGATTTATTACTCTTTAACTAGCACATTGAATATCTCCGACAATGCACTTGGCAAATTTCAATTCGGGTATAAAGCACGACACTCGGTTCATTAAAATGTACGCAGTGTACAATCCAGTCCCGAACGTCGTTGTTTTAATTTCGCGCGATAAGGAGCGAAGCGGCGATGTTGTTACAGTTGACTCGATAAAAGCTCTCCCCATCGTATCATTGCTAATTCCGAAATGCGATAAATTCCCCTCAGCCATTCTTCATGCGCCACCGTATCTGCGCGATTTCATATACACGACATCCAAATGTCGCTCGAAGGTACCCATGAGCATTATTTTTCATTTATCGAGTTTTTATGCATTCTTCGGCACAGCCACAAAAATGCCACGAGTCCTCTTCATATTTCACACAAACAATTTTGTCCGGCCAATAACTCGATAATGAATTGACGTTATTGTACCTAGTTGCGATTCCGAAAAGCCCGGCATTCCATTTGCACTGTTGCAGCAATAAATTTTTTTAATTAAAGGTCAAAGTTGAGATGACAGACGAAATGCGTCGTTACGAATTGCAATTTAAAGGTGCGGTGTAGTAGATTAACATTTTTGTTTGGAATTTGGAAAAAAAATAGTTTCGGGGCGATGTTGTCACTTAATTACTGCAACCATCGTGTTTCACAACCGAGAGGTAGAGATTAATTTGCAAAAAATTGTTTATGCAGATGGATTGTGAGAGTTTACTGCAGTACAAGTCAGAAAAATAGAGTTCCGTAATTTTTATTGCAATATTTTTTTATTTATTAAAGACACATATATGACATGAGAAAAGACATACGAAACAATGAACGACATAAGAAAAGACATAAGAGACAATGTATGATATAAGCAAAGAAATAAGAAACAATGAACAACATAAGTAAAGACATAAGAAACAATGAACGACATAAGAAAAGACATAAGAGACAATGTATGACATAAGCAAATAAACAAGAAACAATGAACGACATAAGAAAAGACATAAGAAATAACGTATAGCATAAGGTGGTATATATGCGACATATATGCCAACGAATTGGACGTAAGCTAGTATTTATATTTTATCTACATGCCACGTATATGCCACATACGCCACATATAATGTATGACATAAGAAAAGACATAAGAAACAATGCACGACATAAGAAATTACATAAGAGACAATGTATGACATAAGCAAAGACATAAGAAACAATGAATGACATAAGAAAAGACATAAGTATGGCATAAGATGAGATATAAGAAAAATGTATTAATATTATCGGAGTACACATATACGCCATATATGCTACATGTGTGTCCATATATTTTCATCTGTGCAGTGTCGCAATTCAAACATCATTTTGATATAACCTAAACGATTCCCCGCAGAATCGCAGATTAACATCGCCCCAAACACTTCCATTACCAAATTGCCGTTCCACTAAATACCAGCGCCCTCCCCTCGCCTCCCCCGCCAAACAGCAGCTTTTCTCCATCTGCGGGATCCACACGTAACCCGCGCCGTTCAAACGCAATCTTTGTGCACGCGAAAAAGCGCCATTTAATTATTTCCGCCGTTTCATTTCATTAGAGACGTTTGTTCGATATTCATAATTACCGTAAGTGAAACGTTGTTATGAACGGCCGGCGTTTCCCGCGGCGCATTGTCGCGCGCCCTTTTCGTTTTATTAAACATTCGCCGCCGCGGATGGTTTTTAATTTTCCCCCGAACACCGCGCGGCGGAGGCGTGGCACTCTATGGAACGACAATAGCGCCCCACACGGACGAAAATGTATTCGCGAAATATATGTTAAAAAGTACACACGCACACACCTTGCGACGAAAAATTGTATCGTTTCGCTGGTATTTATTATATTAATTTTTTTAGACATTTATCACAATTGTGTAAGTGAGTCTCACAATAAGTATAAATTGTATAAAATACTTAGAATAATGTAATATATTGAGAACAAAAATATTGGCTTGCATGGTTGATTAAGATGATTCTTTTTACGAAGCGCCTTAAAGTGCGAAGTTTTCCAGAACAATGTACGACGTAAGAAAAGACATAAGAAACAATGAATGACATAAGCAAAGACATAAGAAACATTGAACGACATAATGTATAACGTAAGAAAAGACATAAGAAACAATGTATAACATAAGCAAAGACATAAGAAACAGTGAACGACATAAGAAAAGACATAAGGAACAATGTATGACATAAGAAAAGACGTAAGAAAAATGTATGAATATTATCAGGATACACATATATTCCAATGTGCCGATGCATATGCCTATATATGCACATATATGTCTGGATATATGTCCGTCTATGCAACTTTATGTTCATATATGTCACATATACAATATATACTATGTATATACTTAAGCCACATATAGGGCACATTTGGTACATATACTACATATATGTCCATATATGTTTATACGTGCCACATCCACTATATGGTGGATATTTACCACATCTATATATTTATGTTCATCTGGGAAATATGTCCCGCATTTATATGTATGTTCGAACAAAAAGAAAAATCTGATGATTAAACATACTTTAATACTTAATATTTTACACAGAATATATCGTATACACTTTATACATACCTCAATGTATAAAGTGTATTTTGTTAAAATATAAACGAAAGCCTAGATGAATATATACAAATATATATATTTTCTTACAACATACATTGTTTCTTATATCTTTGCTTATATTGTTCATTGTTTCTTATGTCTTTGCTTATGCCATACATTGTTCCTTATGTCTTTTATGCCATACATTGTTTCTTATGTCTTTTCTTATGTCATACATTGTTTCTTATGGCTTTTCTTACGTCGTTCATTGTTTCTTATGTCTTTTTTTATGTTTTACATTGTTTCTTATGTCTTTTCTTATATCAAACATTGTTTCTTATGTCTTTTTTATGTCATACATTGTTTCTTATGTCTTTTCTTATGTCATACATTGTTTCTTAAATACACTTTATGTTATAAAGTGTATTTTGTTGAAATATCAACGAAAGCCTAAATGAATATACCCACAAAATTTGCTTCGCAGCAGTAAGTTATACATGTGTGCATCTGTTTTGCAATTATATTTTCATCGTGCGAGATCACCCCATGAAAAAGCAACGCACACTCGAGGTCGGAAAACCAATACCGCGTCAATAATCGCATGTTAATTCGCGGTCGATGCGTGGAAATTCGAACGCGCGCGAGAAGTTGCGGCTTCTCGATCGGCGAGCGCTTTTTCCGGCGGTGGCCGAGACGCTTTTTTCGCCGGACGATTAATCACGGACGATAAGATAAACAATTGGTCATGAATTATTCATCTTGGGCTTTACTTTGATTTGCATCGGACGATCTCTGCTCGTGATGGATGGACGTAAAATATTGACGAAATTATAAATAATGGCAAACGTTAAATTTGAATGTACTTAAAGGGGCAGTTTTTGACCGATTGATAGAGGTAGTTAGGGGTTTGAGAAGGTACTGATGAGGATCGGGGAAAATGGGGTTTCGGTAGAAATGCTATAAGTAAGAAGTACTGGAATTTTGATCGAAATGGACGATTTTTGATTGAGAAAAAAAATCTGTGAGAGCGTCTGAAATTTCTCTGAAAAAGTGTGAAAAGGTCCAAAAATGCTGGAAATTCCAGTTTTTCCAGTTTTGTTAGTTTTGTTAGTTTTGTTAATTTTGTTAGTTTTGTTAATTTTGTTAGTTTTGTTAGTTTTGTTAATTTTGTTAGTTTTGTTAATTTTGTTAGTTTTGTTAATTTTGTTAGTTTTGTTACTTTTGTTAGTTTCGTTAGTTTTGTTAGTTTTGTTAGTTTTGTTAATTTTGTTAAATTTGTTAGTTTTGTTAAATTTGTTAGTTTTGTTAGTTTTGTTAATTTTGTTAGTTTTGTTAGTTTTGTTAGTTTTGTTAGCTTTTTAGTTTCTTTAGCTTTGTTAGTTTTGTTGGTTTTCCAAATTCTATCACTTTTCACTCGTTAACTGTTTTATAAAAATTGGAATTATCTGACTTTTTCAAATTTGTTAGAATTTTCACCACAGAATCCCTTTTTTTATTTATCTATATCAATTCCAGAGACATCGCATAATTTGCTGCTATAACTGTCCTCAGAAGAACGATGACAAATCATCCTTTACAATTCACTTCAGATAACCTCGTTCTACGATTTTCTTCTCCAATAATTATTGACAGTTAGATAGTTAACATAACAATATCTTTCCGATGCCAACCAATTGAATCGCTCATGCAATTTCTGCTTATATCGGCCGTATCCCAAGAGTGAACATAAATTCGACAACTCCTGCATTTTTGTTTAAAACTTAGATTATCTTGGATCGCCGACTGATTAGTTTCGTGATATATGCTGTTGCGCCTCCGTACAAATAACATATCGAACCTGAATAAATTCATCCTCATTGCGTTCGCGCCTCCACCCCTCGAAAAATAAGAAATCTTCAATTTCGCAAACAGTTTGCATCAGAAGTTTCGTCTTGTTTCAAATTGCAAATTGAGCGCAAGTGCAAAATTAGTTTCAACACTTATCTCGTAGAAAATTGAATTTTGCAAATGTTTCGGAGGCTGGCAGTAATAGAAATCTGATTCTGTTCTTTATAACTAAACATTATTTATAACAAAATTAATAAGAATGTTTAGAAATTTGAAATTATATGATAATTTAAATACTTTCTTAAGGATTTTTTTGAGATTTTTTGATTATAAATATTAGGACTTTTCAGATTTGTTCACATGTTATCCATAAAATATATTTCTAGGCATCTTTACGCTCAAAATTGTGTGTATATTAAAAAAAATTCATGTCTATAAGGATTGGACCATGTCACATTTCTCTGACGTAATTAGAAAAAGTAATTATCCGAAAGTTGAAAAAACGCGAAAGGTCGCGATAAATGTCAAAAGGGCGCCAATCAATGTAAGGTATCGCACGCCTGCATGCACTTGTTGATGCATAATTTGCGTCGCGTTAGCGTTTGACGGATAACCGGGTTTTCGGCGCGAGTCAGTCGTACAATCGAATGTACAGTGGCGCGTCAAACACACGACTCTACGAGCGACGTGAACGCCGCCGTATATCACACAGACTATCGCGATTTAATTGAATCGTCGCTCGTAAAAAATACATCTATCGCCGCAAGTTTTTATCTTCTGCAAAACGATAAAAAAGCCGAGGCGTATCAACACCGAAAAAAAGAAGAGGTTAATATTTCGCGGGAAAATGGATTTTGTCCAAAACGAAATTTAGATTGAGATAATGGAATGGAATTGAAACAAGTTTTTTTAAGGACGTTGCCCTACTGAAAAAATGTAACATTAAATTTAATATTAAATTTAATATGAAATCTCATATACAAAATTGATACCCTATTTAATATGAAATCTAATATGA
>JABFPB010005549.1:0-13171 GCA_022817645.1 Ceratoteleas bidentatus
GTTTGTGGCGCCAGTGGGAATTTTATGCCACTTTCAAATAAAATTCAAAGAAAATCCGTTTAAAAAACGGAAAATAGGCCTTATACGTAATTGATTACTGAGAAGTTAATACAAATGCAATATGACTGTGATGGAAATGTGACATTAATGCGATTGAAAAGTGACATTAATATGACATCACGTCTGCGACGTCACATTTACATCACACTGAGGCGGAAATTGTGTATCACTTGTGAATTGCAAGTGAGTCACATGTGATACGCAAGTGAAATCACTGTGACGTCACATTTAGGTCACGGCGAAAAGTGTGTTGTCAGGTTGAGACATTGATTCGACACCGATGCAACATCGATTCGACGTCTGCGTTGAAATCGAATCAATGTCGATTTTCTAGTTGTACCGTTAGGGCGTTTTCTTGAATCGAAAAATTACGAAATCAGGTTAAGTTTTGGTTTGGATAAAAAGGACGAAAACAACGTTTCTGCTTGAAAACAAGCTGAGATTAGCTTAGGTTTACATTATCATACGATGTTTATCATTAATGATTATCGGAATGTTGATATTGCGTTACAAAATTCTGAAATGAGGTTATTTTATATTTTCTTCGTATACTTAACATTGTGTTGTTTGTGAGTGACATTTTCATGCATAAAATATCAACTATAAATTATCAGCATTAGAAAGAATTTTACCGAGTTTAGATGAAATTAAAGTCTTTCACTTACGAAGAGATTATTTGTGAGTATCCTTGCACTCTCATTCTGCGCTTTTTCGAACAGTTCGAATTCCTTGATGTCAACTGTACCTAGTAGCGTGTTCTTTGTTAGGTACACGCGTCAGAATGAGAGATCCGATTCCGTGTTCTTCCTCAACCGCACGCAAGGCGGCGCGGCAGTAGGCAAAAAGTAGGTTAGGCAGACTGAACGTTACGGTTCCTTTGTTAGCCAAAAGCGCCAGATTGATAGACCCGATTCCGTGCTCTTCATTAAGGGGGTATATATGTGTAAAAATTTAAAAAAATCGAAAATTTTCTTTTCACTAAATCGATTCTTTATTATCTGGAGAATATTATAATAAATTTTCAAAGTGATATCTCAGTTCATTTGTGAGATACATCGACAATTGTCGACCGAGCGCCTAAGGGGCTAATTGGTCAAATAGCTCGGACGGTAAGACCGAGCGTAGGTATAACATTCTTTGACCTTTTCTATTTTGCCATGTTTTGTCCGTCATCTTGAATTTTGAAATTTTGACCTTATATTCGTAATGTGCAACCCAAAAACCCCCCGGGTCGTTATGTAAAACTAACTGATAGAAAGTTTGTTATTCAAAAAACGCAGTGTTAAAACTTTAAACGTGTTTTTCTCGAAACTATATTTTCAAAGCCCGTGGCCATCAGAACACGCTCAATTTTCAACCGATTTATATGCAATTTTGTACACATATTCTTAACAATATTACGCAACTTGTGACGATCTAACTTTTAAAAAAAAGTACCCCTTCATGATTTAATGCAAGGGTAAAGTTTGAAAAACACGGGTAAAAATCTACTTTTTTCAGATTGCCGCTATTTTATTTCTAATTATTATAAACAAAATGTTGGAATGTTACAAGTTGCTAAATATATTTACAATTAACCCTGTTTTACTGTATTTTTGTTTACACCACCCATCTGAATGCAGCAGTGGCCACCGGGATGCATGTGGACTTCTGAAAATGACCGCTTTCAAGATGACCGCGATGACCGCGGCAGTTGCCGACCACGTATTATATTCTCAAAAAATTGATCTTTTGAATAAAAAACGTTTCAATCGCAGGAGTACTTTTTCTTTAAACCATCGTCAAAGTTTGAGGCAAAATACACATATGTACCCCCTTAAGGGGGGAAGTACAATTGGAAATATTTTTTTTCGACAAAATTTTTTTTGCTTCAAATCTATCTGGGAATATGCTCTCAAAAGCACAAAGCCGTCCGGAACTTCTTTACAAAGTTATAACCATTTTAGTGAGTGCTTGTCAAACGGCTGAAGTGCGCGTGAGGCGCGCTGAACTGATCCAGAGGACGATCTTCGACCCCGGGATTGGAAGAAGGTCCTGTGTGTTCGTTTGTTGAGACGGAAGACATCTGATATGGCTCAGAAATAGCTGAAGTTTCAGCCAATTTGAGTGAGTGGAAAATACTTTTTTACAAAGTTGAAACTTTAAACGCTTCTCCTAAGAAGTAGTGTTTTCAACATCGCCGTGCAATGTAGAGGTCACAGATTTCATTCAAATCGATTGCGACTTTGTGTCCGATGTTCGTAATTGAATTCTCCACAACATGAATAAAAGGACTTTTATATTTGTTTGTTAAAACATGTTTTTTGTATGAACAAAGTCAAAGAAAAAATAGGGTTTTTAAAAAATTTTTTTTCAACTTCAAATTTTTGTATGAAAAAACAATTTTTCACATATAATTTATTTCATGTTGTGCGCTGTACTTTTAACTTTAAAGACATGTTGCTATTTTTTGTTTCAGACGTGATCCTGGACCTGGGGACTGCACGGCGCAAAGTGCTTCTCTCAAAACTTGACTTCACATTATTTATAATAACTCGACAACATTATAACATTTTTTTTTAAATGATACAGTTTTTAATCTGTATTAAATGCCAAACAAGATGCAAAAAAACGCTAAGTTTTGTTCATTTCCCTACTTGCAATTAATTGAATAATTCTTGCAGAATTCCGTTGGTAGCAATTTCATCCAACATTTCTGAATGGTATCTTCTTTCAAGTTGTTCCAAGCATCACTTATTCAATCCATTACATTTCTAATAGTAATAGCTTTAATGAATCCATGAATATCGGATTCGCTATTGTCCATGCTATTTACTAAATTATCTAGAAAGCGCTTTTTGTACAGACTTTTTAAAGCAGCAGTAATGCCTTGATGATCCAATGGTTGGATAAGGGTTGTTACGTTCGGCGGAAGAAACACGATTCTCACATCAAATGAACTCTTCATAATGGGTGATATTGTAATATTATGGCCGGAAAAATTATCAACGATTAAAATCACTTTTTTAGGAAGATTCAGGTGTGTTAAAAACTTTGTTACTTTAGGGATTCTTGTTCCCAACGAATCAATAGTACTTTAGTCATCCATGCTTTACTTTGGTAAGTATAATAAACAGGAAGAGATGCTCTTGATAGATTTTTTAAAGCTCTTGGATTTGCCAATAACAACGAGACGTAATTTTAAAGATCCATCAACGTTGCAACATGGCATGATGTTCAAACGATCTTTGTTTAGTTTCGTGCCAGGAGCATCTTTCTCGTTTCCATCGACAAGAGTTTTCTTTGGAAGCATTTTATATAACAAAAATGTTTCGTCCGCGTTAAAGATTTGCTGAGGGAGTAACTCTTCATCTTCCAACATTTGTTTTATAGTAATTTTAAATTCACTTGCTTCATCAAAATCAGCACTACTTTTCTCGCCACTAACTTGAATTTGACGAATGCCATTTTTCTTTTTCCACCAAGTTAACCAATCAGGACTAGCCGTGAAAGCTTCGTTACTACCCAGATTTTTATTTAATTACAGAGCTTTTGCTGAAAAAAATATAAACACAGTTATTTAAGTCACAAAATTTTTTATTTTGGACGTAAATATTGGACGCGTTTGGATTTCTCGCCGTAAATCTCATCGTTGTATTTAAACGGAAAATCCTGCGTTGATTATGTCGCTTTGATCGAGTTTCATAGTAATTTCATAGTGCAATAATCAAAATAATTTTTTCAATTCTTAATGCTTTGAATCATAGGCCCAGACATCAAAACTCCTCGTCGTCTCATTTCACGAAACCATTCATGGGTTGCATCGTTGACTTCTTTATTTTCGTTTTGTTTAATTATTTTTTGGTTCGGAAATTCTTTACAATTATCATGAACTTTCTCATTTTGCTTGCACTTCCTAATAGTGCTGATGTGCACATTGTATTTCCTGGCCAACTCATCAGGTTTACTTCCTTCATCTAATTGTTTCACGGTGGAACCTTTTTGTTCAAAACTAAGAAATATTTTCCTTTTCTTGATTTTTTTCATAATTCCTAATAAACAAATAAAGTCATATTGCGTAAGATAAAACAGGATATTAATTTCACATAATAACGTGTACACATTATTACAAATATATTTTACATACTAATTAATGATTATTTTATGATCACTGAATTACAAATAAAATGCTTTCAATTACCCTAATAGCACGTCGGAGATCATTCGGAGATCCTCCGGACATTCATAGCTTGAAACTTCGGAGAATCTCCGATTGATCTCCGATGTACTGTTGGGTAATGATTGTTTACCTAATATTTATCAACGTACTTTTTATTTAGATGACTGAAGTTATTTTATGATTATTTTATGACATGTAAACAAAACTTTAAACTTCAAACTGTGGTATGAAATTGGTAATACTGGAATGAAATTGGCAAACTGTGGTATGAAATTGGCAAACTGTGGTATGAAATTTTTTTGGGGTTATCGATGGTGGTGACATAAAGTTCCCATTGAACCACAGCTGGAGGTCCAGATTGACTCCACGAGCTGGGGGCCAGTGACTTGGCTGAAACTGGGTCTATATTAGCCCCAGCACCTGGAATAATATATGCCGTAGGCCCAGACTGGGCCCAGATATGACCCAGCTGCTGGAGCCAGATGCTAGGTCCAGAAACGCACCTTAAATGGGACATAGTAATGTCCTATCCTGGCCCTACGTCGTGGAGACAGCAAAAGGTCCAAATTAGGTCCAGTCTGGACCTACATCGTGGAGCTAGCAAAAGGTCCAGTTTAGGTCCAGTCTGGCCCCACGTCGTGGAAGAAGCAGAAGGTCCAGTTTTGGTCCAGTCTGGACACACGTCGTGGAGGAAATATGAGTTGCATATTCAAAACTCAGAGTGGGCAGTTGGAATCAGTTCGTTGACGTGGTCAGTTGGGACGATCGGAGGAAGTTTTTCTTCACAGAGCCATTTTTTTTGTACAGCCGTTTCTTGAATATAAACTGCCAGGTAAGTTTTTTTATCCTGTAATAGACTTTGAACTCCTTCAAAGTCATCATTTATTCAAAGTCATTCAAATGATTTCGAATTACTTCGAATGAATTCGAGTGAGTTCCACTCGCGAAAAGTCGAAAACTGTTACAAATCTATATCATGTCGAATTTTTTATCATAGTTCGCATGATTTCAATGATTAAATTCAGTAATTAAAATTATGATTTTATTTATTTAATTTAAATTACATTTTTTGTAATAATAATAATTTTTCCCATTCTTGATTTTTATAATTTTACATAATTTACATGAATTTTTAAAATCCTATTTAAAACTAAAATCATAATTTAATTGCAGGATTATTGGCTATATGAGGAAATGAGATAAATGGAAATATTGCAGACGATCTTCTGCTTTGAAAAATGAAGCCTAAAGTAAGGTTGTCAAAAGTCGCTTTAAACAAGTCAATGAAAAACTCGATTCGTCGAAAAAAATATAATGGACTTAGTAACAGACAAAAAAATAGAATTCATTTAGAAATTAAGCAAAGTATGAAAAACAAAGAAAAAATCGTTGCTGCCTCAACAATTATTAACAATGAGGATTTCGGCCATGATATTTCACGTTCAGAATTAGTTCAGGAAGGTGTTACGGCTCAATTTGACGAGTTGGCTAATTCTTTTGAACATGTCTCTTACGAAAATACTGTTCACGATCCTTTGAACGATATTTTGGACGATTTTATGTTTAGACCCATTGATGCAAAAGATTATGTCAATGATGATCATAATGACAATTTAGAAAATAGAGCAGATGTAAATCGTGAATTTCTTGACAATTTGCGCACATGTTTTTTGCAATGCAATATAAAACCTTGCCAAGGAACTCAAATTTTGAAAGTTCTGAGAACTCACCCATGCCTCGATTATCTTCCCAAAGATTGTAGGTCATTCTACAAAACGCCTCGCGAAAAGATTTCACTTCATTTAGTAGAACCTGGAGAATGTAGGATTTGACGTAGGTGTTCAAAAAATCCTGAAACGAACTCCATCCAAATTCATACCACCAGTTTTGGAGATAGATGTAAATACAGATGGCGTTGCAGGCGATAAACAAAACAAAATTCATTATTGGCCAATCCAAATGAGAATCGCTAATATTTATAAGAGTACCCCAGAAGTTATTGGTATATATTGTGGTCAAGGGAAACCTTCAGACCCAACGAAATTTTTTGCCAGTTTTACCACAGAAGCAAAAGCAATTTTACAAAAAGGTGGTGTTATCTGTAATGAAAAGTTGATTCCAATTTCTTTTAGAGCTTTCATTGCAGATGCACCAGCGAGAGCATTTATTTTAAACCATAAAGGACATATGGCTTCAAATCCTTGCTCGAAATGCAACGTGACAGGTGAAAGATGTACCAAGCACCCTTTGGTATACCTTAGCCAGAACAACAAGTCTAGAACACATGAAGAATATGTGAATAGAAATCCCGATGACCCGCATTTCAAATCTGGAAACAGCCCATTGGAAGGATTGTTCGATGACATAGTAAATCAAACTCCTTTTGAATACATGCACCTAGTGCTTCTCGGAATCTGCAAAAAATTATTGAGTGCATTTGTTTTGGGTAAATTTAACAATAAGAATAAGTTGTCTGCTAGACTGCTTAAAATTATTGCGACAAGAATGACAGTTATTGCTCCATTCTGTCCAAGAGAGTTTTCTCGAAAACCCAATTCGATCGAATTCTTTGTCACATTCAAAGCAACAGAATTTCGTTTATTACTCTTATACACGGGCATAGTAGCATTTCATGGAATTTTAGAGTACGAGGCTTATATACACTTTTTACTGTTTCACGCTAGTATACGGTGTCTTACTAAACGATCGCTCACCGACACTGATTTACAGTTTGCTGAATTTGCATTGCAAGAATTTATTAATGTTGCCACAGATACGTACGGTCCATCATTTGCGTCGTATAATCTTCACGCCTTATCACACCTTGTTGAAGACGTACGACGTTTTGGTTCTTTAGATCAGTTTTCTGCTTTTCCATTCGAGACGAATGTAGCATTCTTTCGACAGCACGTAACAAGACCAGGCAAACAATTAGTGCAAATTCACCACAGGCTCACAGAACATCAAATACATTCAGCAAAGCAACACTCCGACAATCAGACCGCTCCTAAATTACGCAAACACATAGATGGTCCCATTACTCCGAATTTGTCAAATGGCATTCAATATCGTCAAATTGAATATAACGGTATATTCATATCTATTCAACAATGTGACAATTGTTGTATCTTAATTGATGGAAAAGTCGGTGTTGTGGTAAATATCGTTTCTTATAATGAAACAATATACCTTTTACTACAACTATTCCAAACCATGGAAGAATTGTACGACGTTGGTATTAAATCTATTTGCAACGGAATATATAAATGTTCCAACTTGTCGGAAGAAATTTTGGCAGTACAACTTTGCAATATTAAAGCTAAATGTTTTAAGATGCCGTATTGGGAGTCCAGTTATCCTGCCACTGAACACATTTTGAATTATAATCTCAGATATGAAATTGATGACGATGAAGATTATATTGGGCAAGGTCCAGTCGACGGAGTTTTCATTACTGCGGAATTATTCGACATATAAGTTAGTTTACATTACTCCATGAAGTAAAAATGAAATCACAACTATTAATAAACAACCCAGTTAAAAAATTCCATCAGAAATCATTAGATACGTATAGAAACACTAACAAAAACCGCCTAGAAACCATTAGAACTAACTTTTGTACGATTTTGATACGAACTTACAATTAGATGTCAATAAAAGTATATGAAATTACATATGGGCTTCAAAAACACATACTAAATTCTATTCAAAATGTATCAAAGCACTGACAGAAATCGCGTATAAAACATTAGGACTATCCACATTAGTCATAATGGAATTTTTTAACTGGGAAGAAATCGTTAAATAAATCATGTTTTGAGAAATTTCTTATATAAATATCTATTAAAAAAATTGATAGCTCTGCTCAATATTGCAATCAAATTAACCGCTATAAATTACTCAAGTAGAAATGTCAAAATTTTTTTATTTTAGAAACTCATAACTTTTACGTAAGTTTTTTTAGACTAGAAAAACTTGCATTTTACTCACAAGATTATTGCAATTAAAAACAGTGATTTTATTTCGTTGTAGTTCTGTCATTTAAAAAAAACAGATATATAACCTTCAATCAATGTATCTTACATTGAAATACAGTAAAATTCTCATCTGTCAGACTATCAGGAAAAAGAGGTGCTCGTCTATATTACTAATAAGTTAAAACTGTATACCGACAGATGACGCCAACGCTAACTGTGTTTTTCCAACAATATGAGAGGATATGAGTTCCGGAGAATATGAGTGAGGCAAGGACAGCAGGTTCCTTCGTTATACTTTATTCGTGTTTCGGAACGCATTAAGGTCGCGAAATAACACGGGAATGGTCGCGCGTACTCTTTTGTCTTTGTTTACCTCGCGTTGTTACATACGAGTTTCTTTTTCCGTTGTTCGAAAAGACCGACTTGCGACCACTCCCGGGTTAATTAAACGAAGAGAACGTAAACATAACCTACAATCAGCTCGAACAATCATACAGATCCAAAGGAAACGCGAGGTATTGATTGATCACTCATTTGATAACTCATTTTTATTTAAATTAACACAATCATCATTTTTTGCGTCAAACCGCGGATTCCAACTTGCAGTAATATTTGTGATAAGATTGTGTCTATTTTCGTACAAGCGTTTTGCTAGAAACTTATAAGAATATCGCGAGTTTTTCTAATCTAGTTTATCAAAAGTTGAACCTAAAATTATATTTTTTACAAGTTTTATGCAATTTTGTTTCTGAGTTTCTAGCATACAAATATATGTTCATGCAGCAGTAAAATGATAAAACTTGTAAATTTCGAACGTTTTTCCACAGTCAATTTTTACTTGGGTTCATTTAAGTATCAAATATGTTCAAACTAATATGTTGCATGCAATGTTATTTTTCTATTTTATTATAATGTTTTAATCTTACTTTTGTTTTATCAAGACTTCACAGAAACATTATTATATTTTATTATTATTTCATCTATGTAAGTGTCCTTAAGTAAATTTCTATTTTTGTTTCAGAATGGATGCTTTAAAATGCACAAAATCAGGAACGAAAATTGCATTGCCTCCTAGATTACAGGAAACTGATAGCGATGATGGATTTCTGTCCAAGGAACAAGTTAAAAGACGTAAAGACTCCGGAACGTATATCAATAATATACGTAAAAAGATGAACAAAGAAAATCAGCCACAGACTAAACTAAACTCAGAAGTAAAACAAACAGTCGAGGAACATCAGAAAATGCAGGTGCCCAACAACCCATATAGCTCTGTTTATCTACCATTCCCTGCAGATCCAATGCAAAATAATATTTTTGCACATCCTGAATTCCTTCCACCAATGATTTCGCCAAGTCCGTCTGCCCAACCGGTGCATGCATTTTCCAGTGGAGTCCAGGGCATCAGTACAGTGCCTGGTTCGATGTATGATATGGACAATGGTAAATTATTTGGAATTTCATTTTTAACTGGGAAGAGGGTTCATACGCTGAGAAAACTGAACTGTCACCATTGCAAGGAAGACTGTAATGGCAACAGTTCAAACTGTACAGTATAGACTGTAAACTTTGTGGGCATTTCATTTATGAATTTGAATGAATAAATTAGTTTTATGTATCCTTTATATATAAATAATACACAAATGACACAAATTTACAAAGATTTATAAACAATGTCAGGTAAAGTGACATTATGTAACAATTTTAACCTTAAATGCGCTTGAGTCCCGGACTGCAAGATTTTATAGTCTAAGATATGTCTCTAAACCTCGATAGTATGACTATCGGAAACTATCAATAATTCTCGAAAACCCTATCGAAGACTATCGATAACTATAAATTTATTTATTTATTTACTTACAGGCAATCGCCCTTTATACAATATTATTTTACAATTGATTCTAGATCAGAGTCGGTATACATGGAAGCGTTGAACGGCGCAATTCTAATTCGCATTCCCGATTAATTGAAAAGAATAAAATCTTTCGCATATCGCATAAATTCAGTTTTTGATAAAAAATTTGGATCTAGTTTCAGTGGGTTCACTGAATAATAGTGGTAAAATTATATTTTTTGGTTAATGTTTTGTAAATAATTAACAAAATAAACCTTTTTCATTCATACATACAATAGATTTTTATTATATATAATCTGTAATGAATCTTCTGTTTCTTATAAAGAACATTATGTTTTTTCAAGTAAGAATTAAGAAATGACTATAATAATAATAAAAATAATAAACTTAATAATACATTTGTAATTTTTAATTTTATCTGTAATATATTTATTGAATGTCATTTTCGAAAATCAGACATTTCGATTGTAATGTCGATTGTATTCAGAACTATCGATAGTTTTCGATACTGCGACTATCTAATCCTATCGACAGTGCTGTCGAGGTTTAGAGACCCCTAGTCTAAGACTTTAAACTTAATACTGCGGACGGTTAGGCTAGCAGTCTTCTTTTCTCAATGTATCGGTCTTTTCCCACCTTTTTTACAAGTTTTTCTTCGTTTATTCTTATTTTTCTTGAATTTTGCTGATGGATCGTATACACTTGAGAACAATGTAAATTCTCCTATCACGTTAAAAATTCTCTTTTCTTTTAATAATCCTTATTTAAAAGTTTCACTTGGATTACTACATTGTATGCGTTAAGTTAAACGTAAAGGTATTTTCTGAGAAAATGTTAAATGACTACAACAAATGATCCATTTTTAACTGTAATGACATAATTTCTACTGTATTGATTTAGATCAAAGGCGTCCATCAGCCGGAACATCGTATCCAAAGTTTGATGAAGCAGAATATTATAGTGAAATAGCTTCGAAGAATCAAGAATTTGAGGTTGAAGAGTCTGACGAAGAAGACCATGTTTCTGACACCCTGGAGGGTATGTCTTACTATTGGCCAATGTGTAAATATTATTTTGTTTCAATATTGACAATTTTATAATATTTCTTATTTTGCACCATCAGAAGGAAACAATACTTTGAATAAGGAGAGTGACGATACGACCTTGGAAGCTTTTATTGCCAAAACGGTATCAGATTTACTGAACGACAAATTCGACAAGTTACACAAAAAAATGTCAAATGAAATGCAACTTCATGTTAGGTGGGTATTCCTATGTTTTAATTATAATATTAATGTGTATACAATTAGAATATGCATACATTTTTACAATCTTATAGTGCCATCACACGTGGGTTCGAGGAGTCCTTGCAAAGAGTTATGCTGCAGTTCAGAAGAGGCAGTGAAATGCCTACAAAACCGAGGACAATTCCAATAAACACTAGAGTCCAATAAACACTAGAGAATATGACACCTGTACAACTTCGCTCGCTGAATCGCATGAAACGTTTAAGAAAATGGTAAGTTACATGTTTGCGATTGAGGTATCAACTTAATGGGAACATTATATTCGAAAATGTGGTCAATTAAGTGTATCCCCAGCTAAAATTAAAAAATTCTAGGTTCAGTATTTGAGGTTCCAGTGCGGAGCTAATGTCAAGGAAAGTGTCAACGATATAATAAAAGACCTGTTTTCAGATGACTTTTGTAAACAAATTACATATTCGGGAAAACATGGTTCCATTAAACTCATCGATTCTGAAATTGATAATGCCGTATTTGGTAAGTATATGACAACGTGATACATCTGATTATATTGTTGTATACGTGCGATTTATTTCCTAATAAAATTTTTTTATTTTAGCTTCTTTGAGCGGCCACGCACATTTCGAGCAGCCAGATAGAAAAGGAGTATACAAGTCATACGTAATAGCTGCACTCGAAAATGGGAAGCAACGACATCGAATAAAAACTAAACAAAACACTAATAATAACAACCCAAATAATAGCAACCCTAATAATGATAACCGTAACAATGACAACCATAATAATGCTAATCCTAACAATAATCCAAATGACAATAGCCCGGATTAATAACTGCATGTTCATCATTACGATATTCATCATCTTTACCATGTTCATTGCAACTACTTGCTATTAATCATAAACAAGAATTTCGAGTTATTATTGTTACGAAAATTGTAATGTACATATGCTGTGAAAAAATTCGTTTATTGAAATAAATACAAATTATATGTAATAATTAACCATTATTTTTAATAACCTATTAGTAGTATATTTCGAAGGCGCTTGCGCCCGTGCATCGAACGACATTTTTCGTAACATGTGGCCGTGTGCAAAATCGAATTTTGCGCACTACTGCGCAAAGAGGTACTTTGTGCACGAGTGCCGAAGGCACGAGTTCGCAAATATACTGTTTGCGCACGAGTGCGGTAAAATTCGTTTTGCGCATGGACACCAGTTACGAAAAATATGTTTCTATTGCTTCAATCCAATGTACAGATTTCGAACCACATACTGGAGTTCGAAAATATCAATGTGCCTGGGGCCAGATTGGACCATATCTGGACCTAGTGAAATGACTCCACATGCTGGACCTAGACTGGAGCCAGACTAGCTCCTCACACTGGGGTTCAAAAATGTCAGTGTGCCTGGGGCCAGACTGGACCATATCTGGACCTAGTGAAATGATTCCACATGCTGGACCTAGATTGGAGCCAGACTAGCTCCACACACTGGGAATCGAAAATGTCAATGTGCCTGGGGCCAGACTGGACCATATCTGGACCTAGTGAAATGACTCCACATGCTGGACCTAGACTGGAGCCAGACTAGCTCCACATGCTGGGGTTCGAAAATGTCAATGTGCCTGGGGCTAGACTGGACCATATCTGGACCTAGTGAAATGACTCCACATGCTGGACCTAGACTGGGGCCAGAATGGGACACATTATGGTTCTAATCTGGCCCCACATCGTAGACCCAGTCTGGGCCAAATCTGGACCTATTTGGTTCAATGGGCATGTTGCCACAACCGGAATCCGGCTGTTACAGCCGGATTTTCTTGTCAATATTTGGTTACGCGGATGTCCGGCTGCGA
>JABFPB010005550.1:0-13171 GCA_022817645.1 Ceratoteleas bidentatus
CCGAATTAGTTAGGATGAAGTACATTTGTGCCGCTGTAAATCATTTTTCATATATCGGAGCCTGTTT
This sequence comes from Ceratoteleas bidentatus, assembly GCA_022817645.1. Lineage (NCBI taxonomy): Eukaryota > Metazoa > Arthropoda > Insecta > Hymenoptera > Scelionidae > Ceratoteleas > Ceratoteleas bidentatus. Next base: position 68 of record JABFPB010005550.1, read on the forward strand.
TTTCCACTGGGCATTTTTGTTTCTGAAATCGTCTTAAATTTTTTTTCTTCGACTCGAAGAAAGTTGCATTTGCGGCGCCTGAAAATGAATCCGAAAAATGTGTTAATCGACATTTTCACTTCTACTCCATCCAAGGTGATGCGTCAAGTTATTAATTTTGTTTTACGTCACTTTCTATAGAGCGCTTCTCGTTATGAACAAACTGCAGACATTTTTCGATTAACTTTACGTTTAACCAATGTACACACGACATTAATACTTTTAACTAGCATCATTAAATTGACTTTAAACAATAATAAAAAAATATTACAATTCTGGACAAATTCCTCAAAATGAAATTAATTTTTCAATGTCAATGAAAACAAGAAATTTTTGGACTTAGACCTCTCCAAAAATTATATCAATTATAATACTTTCCGTCATTTTCCCCCTTGAACGAAAAATGAAACTAAAATCTTTATTCTTCTTTTAGATACTTATCAATTGAAACTTCCGCCAAACCTTGCGACTTCCGGTTTTTTCGCAAGTCGCAAGATTTCTCTCGCGGAAAAAGCCGGCGATTCGGCATCGGGCCATGCGTGTCTCGCCGGCTCGGCCGTAACGGGATTACATAATTGACGCGCGAATGAATTCGTGCAACAGTATTAACGAGGCACAATTCGCCCCGCGCCGGGACCGGCTGACCAGCTACATGTCGCAACGACACGTAGACTGTACAATTGACGCGATAAGACGCTCAGGCAGAGGCCGTTGGCTCGTTGCGTCGATTCGAAAATGTCAGCCTCGCTTGTGCAACCTGGCGCGGTTACACGCGCAGCATCGCCGATGCGTTCCTCCAATTATTATGCGCGACGCGCCGAGAAAAGTCGAATTCGGTTCATAAAGAGGTTCGCGAAAATTCCCAATTTAGCAATGGTTTCGCAGGACACTGTTTGGGATTTCGTGAACATTTTTTAAATTTGGAATTGTGTAATGTAGATTGAAAAGTCGGGTGATGAGAGTGAATGAGAACCCAAAAATGAAAAAAATCAGAAAGTATTTCGTTACGAAATTGTTTGTATAGTTGATTTAGAGGAGTTACATTATATTTAGAGGAGTTATTTATGTTTTTGTAATACTCAAAAATTTGTGATATTGTATATGGGGATGTGAAAATATTCAAAATGGGATTAAACTTCAAATTTTAAAGTAATGAAAAATGTGGGTAGATTGACTAATAAGAATGCAGTTTATAAAATATTCATATAAAATAAATGAATATTTTATAATTATAACTTAACATTGTCCGATATTTTTTCAACAATTAAAAAATTTCCAAAAAGAGCTTCGATTCTATTTTTTATCTATCTATTTATTTATTCTAAACCAGAAATGAACAGCATCCCAATCAAATTACAATACTAAAAAATAGAAAAAATAAAAATTGCCCTGAAGGGGAATCGAATCGCGTCCCCCGCGAAATGTCAGCGAAGAGCGCAACGAAATTGATCGCACGAACTCGTGAATGTAATTGAATGATCGTGTGCATAAATCATGCACTCGTGGAGCGTGTTTCGCCGATTCGCGTGCGCACGTTCATTCGTTAATTTGTGGGAACGCGCGACGACACCTTCGCGGATCGCTCGCAGATGATTGCAGCAATTAATGCTCGCGTCGATCTAACATTCGAGCATTGTTATTACCACGCGAGCAGCCGCGCGATTATTATTCACAATAATTTATGATAAGTGCACTTTTTGGATTACATAAACCTTTCGTCATATCACCGTATCAAGTTGGACTGTTGACTTTTCCTACGTTGAAAGGTTCCCTCTTGATTGCATTTGATCTTCCGACGATAAACTTTTTTAATCAAACAATTAAACGAAAATGTTGTCTAATCAATGACACGTTTGATTGATTTATTCATCTTAAAATATTATTGTGATATATGAACAAGATAAATGTATGTAAATGAAAACTATTTATTTTCTATTTATCTTAAATAAATAGAAAGGAAAATTTATTTTGTAAAACAAATTTTGAATGAAAAATGTAAATCGTGTTTGAAAGAAAAAACATAAAAAAACTAACAATAAAAAAAGAATGCGTTCAGTGCATTTTTGTCGACAAAAAACATAATTTGATCGAATACTTTGTTCTTTGATTTGATTTAATAAATGGTTTGAAACTGAGAACAAAGGAATTAGATATTCGTCGAGTTAATTGTTTGCAACTCGTGAAATTATTGATAAGACAGGTACAGCACGTAACGAGCGAAACATGTGTTAAAAGGAAGGATAAATGTTTCATGAAAGTTGTAACAGTGTAATTCCGTGGCATATAATGTGACTTTCGAAATTAGCATAGCTTCAATTTTTTTCCCTAAGTACACAGTCAACTAATAACTCGATCCTTTGTAATTGCACGAACAGTTTGCATTAACGGGTTCTTTTGAGAATTCTAGAAAGTGTGACTTTAAAATTGAATTGTTAATTTATTTATGAAAATATACGGAATTTCCGCCTTAATTCTGCAAATTACATTCTTTTAAAACGTGAAATTGTTTGAAACTCGATGTACAATTAAAATTTAATTTAATTGTACAATTAAATTAAAATTTAATAAATGGTGTTTAAATTAAATTAAATTTCTAATACCGTTTGAATAGAAAGAGATGTTTTTCAATACAATCAGAATAAACTTAATTTAAAATTTTGTACATAAAATGTTCATAAATTTGCAATTAATAGGTGATACATTTCTTCACGTGTGAAATTATTGTAATATTAAAAGTAAAGCATTTTCATTCAAGACATTTCTGTAGAATAATTCTCGGTTTTTCATTCATGTGCATTTCAAAGATCTCTAACAGCGATCTTTTTGCAGGATCTCTAGCTAATATCTTTTTCTCCGAAACATGTTCTCTCGGCCTATTGATTGTGTAATACATATGATACATTATGCTAATTCCGACGCACCTAGGTCTAATCGCAAAACAATCGAATCAATGTCGATCAATTAAACATTATGCATATGATTTCAATTAGTCTTTTCAGGGCAATCGATTTGAATTAGTGCAACTCGTGAGTCATGAATTTATACAAGGCTATTCCGAAGATTTAGGTGCCATTAATAATGTAAACAGTCATTATGCACGTCACGGTTTTATTTATTGCGCATCTTAATTGTCAAAGAAACGTTGCATCTTCGTTATTTTTAAACGCCTGGAGAAGTTTACTCGACACTTTTTCCTTGGACACTTTGCATAAGAAAAAATGTTAAGTTTTTCGGTTCAAAGTTGTTGGACTCGGTTGCACTGTAAGATTGGACGGTTTTTACGAGATTCTGTTCTTTTTTATAACGAGTGCTACGCTATTATTGCACTGGTTTTTTGTACGAAGTGAAATGTTTGACAAATTGTTCTTTTTTATAATGAGTAGTGTATAATTATGTAATTATTATGTTTTAAGAAATAAGTTAGCACAAAATAAAACTTGTATGCAGCCACAATGTATACTGCATACAAGTTTTATAAGTCTTTTTTTGTCAACGTTTTTGTCAAATTTGCATTTTCATCGATGCTGAAATTCGTGTCATTTAAATTTGCACTTTCTATGAGATCAAACATTTGTAATGTGTCACAGACAGTGTTATTTCTGCGAAGAGTCATTTTAACGATTGTTAGTATTTGGTAAGCCATAAAATTCTGAAAAATTAGCAATATCTTCAAAATGAGAATTCACCTTATGTTTAAGTTAACTGTCGCAATATCTTGAATCTATGAATGAATTTTTTAACCTACATTTCTTCAATAGTTGGTACTACAAATCTAAAGTAATTTTAAAAAAGTAAATTTATTGCATACCATGACATTTAAAAATACAGAAAAACGTATTTCTGTTTTCTCTTCCAAAACAAAAATGTTTCCCATTTGCCTCATATTTCATACCTGCGTGAAAAATACTATATTCGCAAAATATATGCATTTTGGCACAAAGTTGTATATTTTTATTATATTTTCATGGTATGTATTCATGGTATTTAAATAAATATATACACGTATATATAACTATATATATGTAAAATATATTTCTATATATATGGACAATATATATATGGTAAACCATATACAAATTTATAAAAAATATACATTTGCTCATATGTTCTGTGAATATGTTTTTCCATGCGCCTATGTCTCCTTAAAAACATTTTCCTTCAACTTTTTTTCTTTTTTTATTCCCTTGTGTACTAAACGTTGTTGCACAACTTGTTACACGAAACCATTAAACATTAAACGTCGACTTATTAAACAATAAGGACGAAAGTCGAACAAAGTGAGCTTCGAACAATTGTAAACGGTTACGTGTCTTTTTCGATAATTGCGCGAAGAACGGCTGTATTGCCGGACAATAAATTGATACGCGCAACGGTTTCGCAATGGCAAGTTCATTACGGGATACGCTCGTTCCACAGGCGATGCAACATTATGCGCACCCAAGTGGGGTACGAAATTGTCTTCTGGCGTGGATGTGCGGCCGCAAACGTGTCGCTCGCACTTCTGCGCGCGTACACGTCACGCGCCAACAAAGATCACTGACATTTAAACGCGGGATAATGACGTCCGAGTGATTACTGATTCTCTCATTACGGATGTGCATACATCTCTGACACACGCACACATCTGCCATATGATGACTTTAATTGAAAGAAAATGCGGGATCGGTTTTGTCGTTCGATCGTTTACTGATGCGTTACATGAAATTGATGCAATGCAAAATTAAAAAAGAGAAGATTCTTGATAAAGGAGAGATTTGTAGACAGTTTGATTTGAAAAAGAAAATATTTGAAAAATGGTCTTTGGAAAAAGTATGTTTTTTTAATAAAATCTGAAATTCATTCAGTCTCTTTTGTGTTAGGTACTGTTTTTAATTAAATGATTAAAGTTAAAAAAAGAAACTTAAAAAAGTCGTTAATTTTCCAATTTTTAAATTTTTTCTTTTGAGGAATTTGTCTTTTTTTTGTTTTTTCTCTTCTTTCTTTCTTTCTGAAATCTTGGAATTAGAAAAAGAAATGAATCAGTATATTAATTGATGCAATACTTGTTTCAGGACCAAAGGCATTCAATTTCAGAGGACACAACTACTTCTTCAGTGGTCACGTCCCAGCCCACAGCAACCAGAAGGTCGATTGGCTGGATGCGAGGAACATCTGCAGAGAGTACTGCATGGACTTGATTTCGATTGAGACCCAGGAGGAAAATAACATGGTCTTCAGGTTTATACAACAAAGTACGTGAAGCTCGGTTATATGACTGTTACGTGCATTTACATAACACCTCAATCGTTAAATTTCAATTTACTCGGCGGCTTCGGCGCTTAGCGGCTTTAATTGAATTTTCGCGTTTACATCTTTACAGCGGCATAACTCGGTGTCTATTAATTTGTTGGCGGAAAAATTCGTTTTACTGTCAGCTTTGATTAGATTCTTGTAAAGGCAGTCATTTGTTGGGTAATGAAACGTAATGATCTTTAGACCGTTTCAATGTGGAGAAAAGGAATAAATCTTCGGGAATATCAGTTTCAGTTGGAAACGTACAGTTTTTTGCATAGGACCATTTCAAATCAAATTTCGGTGGGAAAGGTGTTTCGCAATACAGAAACTTGTAGAATGTTTTGGGCAATGGAGTTAAATGATTATTTATGGGACAGTCTTGTTTACAAGAATTTTGATTAGAAAATCATTTGCTTGTTCCAAATTAAGAACCATTTTTAGTATATCATTCAAATTTGCCCAATATTTGGATGATATTCTTTTGTTTCAATAACGCTGGTCCATTTTTTAAATAATCGGAACTATAATTTTCCGTTTAATATTTTATCCAGAGAACATGTTTTCTAAACTCTTTTGTTCCAATATTTCTGGTCATAATCATAGTTTATTATCCCAAATATGGTTTCAAAAATAGAACCAAAAAATTTTTGTCAGTAATTTTTCCTCGAAATATAACAATTTCTATTGGACAAATTTTTCAATGCACTTTCGATTTGGCCGCAAAACTCTGAATCCAAATAAATGTATCAGTGCGGCTGAAAGTGACGGTAAAAGTGTTGCCGCGGTTAAATGCCCCGGGGCTTTTTTCAAACACGAAGAATCTCTCACTGTCGTTATCTGAGAGAATACAATATCGTAACTGACTTTGATAATTTACGGTTTTCTTTTAATGTCAGTATTGCATGTACAAATTACTGGAAAAAAGAAGAATGTTCGTTTATTGTGACAAGCTTTTACGTCTAGAAACCTGTTTTCCCAGTCGCAATGGAAAATGAAAAATATCCATGCGGCAAATTCGTAGAATTTATCCATAATTATCGTCAGCTATGCGCGCGCCTATTTTACAGAAAACTATCCAATTGTCTCAGATTTTTTCCTCTTTTCTTCGTTATAAACAAACTATTTTACATTGCTTCTTCATATATTGCGCTGGCATCCCTTGAGAAGATTTAAATTAAAGTGATTTTCAAGGAATAGGATTTTGAATTGCCTTCAAATGATCTGAAAGATAAAACCAGAGAATGATTATGATAAGTATCTTCAATCAACTCCAGGTGCGTTTATACAAGTGACAAAAGTTAATTACATATATGAAATTGAGGTAAAATGTTTTGATGGAACTGTATTCAGGAAATGGAATTGATGCTTTACTTAAATTTATCACGTTTATTTGTCAGAAATAAGCACATGTTGATTAATCACAAAGGTGTACTAAAAAACACAACGTTACTTTTCTTTTTATGAAATTTAATCACAAACTTTTTATGGGCTTCTTGCGAAACTTTAAATTGAGCAATGTTGACGAGATTTAAAAAATCCAATTTTTCGACTACACTTGACACTTGGTGACACGAGCATGTCGGCGTAAATACCGTGAATACGTAAATACTCGCATATTTTGTCAAGCGCAGACAAGTGGCGTTTATTCGCGCCTCGAAAGAACCGCTCGGTGAATTGAGAAACTGCGGGAATTATGCGAGAGGTCGTTTCGTGAACTTTCAAATCTGACGATTTCAAAGGGCACTGACGAATCCATTCAATGGCACCGTTTCAGCTGGCTGACAAAACGCCAACTGCTTGGCAAACGATGAAACTGAATAACGCAATTTAAATTTTTATTCTTATTCGATGTAACGATTTCGGAATAAATGAAACATGAAAGAACATCTACTTCAGACAAAGTAATTGAGTGAATGAAGGTTCATTTGTATTTTTGTTTAAAGTAATTTCGTTGAAATCGCAGATCGGATAACTTTAGTTAATGCTGTTTTTTATTCTAAATCTACATTAATTGTGCCAAAAGACATTCCATAATTTACAGTATCAAAATTCTTTGTCGCAGTAAAAAAATCGTTTAAAAAATAAAAAAAGGTTTGAAAATATTATTTTTCAATGAATAGAACTACTAATTAGTTACTAATTACACAATTCATTTCATTCCAACCGATCCTATACAAACATCTCACTGAAACTAATTTTAATGTACACTGACTAATCAATCTCATCCACTACAACCATGATGCCCCCACTTTGAAAACGCAAAATCCTACATTCTTAGAAATTCTTCAACATTTTTTTCAATCATTCGATTTTATTAAAAATGATTCTCTTTTTGAACACAAACTTGTTTCAAAGGATATATTATTTCGTACAAAATTAACTTTTCTATCTTCAATTAACATATTTGAATGAAGAACATATTTTCATGTATTCTTTTTCACCGAAAAAGAACGTCTTTTTATTTAACTTAAAATGAGATTCATAATTTATTTTTACATTGCACAATAAAGATAACTTGAATAAAAATGTATATTTCTTCTATTTACCATTTATTTTTTCACAATTATAAATTACATTACACTATTATAAATTAAACTAAATGAAACTTCTCATGAACTACTTAAACATTATTATATTCTATTATACCCATTTCTTCGTTTTACCATGTAATTTTGCCATGTAACAAATTATCATTCTTTTCCCGTGAAAACCCTTTCCATTTTGACTGAAAAAGAACGTTTCATTCATTTAAAGATACTTTCTTATTGGATCAAATCAAAATCTTTTCGCAAAATGAAAATTTCATTTAAAACCGTCCTTTTCTGATGAAAAATTTCCAAGAGTGTATCTGACCGCCCATTTCTTTCCAGACGACGTTCCCTACATCTGGACCTCCGGTCGCCTCTGCGACTTCAAGGGCTGCGAGAACCGTCGTGACCTGGAGCCCAAGTCGCTCTATGGCTGGTTCTGGTCCGCGAACCGCGAGAAGATGGCGCCGACGAACCAGGTTCCCCTCGGCTGGGGCTTCAATCCCTGGTCGCAGACTGGACACAAGAAGACCCGGCAGCCGGACAACGCCGAGTTCGACATCAACGGCACCAACGAGTCCTGCCTCTCCGTGCTGAACAACGTCTACAACGACGGCATCGCCTGGCACGACGTCGCCTGCTACCACGAGAAGCCGTTCATCTGCGAGGACTCGGACGAGCTCCTGACCTACGTCGCGCAGACCAACCGCGGCATCCGACTCTAATTCCACCGTGGCCTGTCCTCACTTTCACTTTATGCCTGGCAGCGCCTCTCATCCTCCGCGTCACTTCAGTAGCGTTTAAGAGCTCTCACACACGACCAAACGTTTATCCTACACGCAGAAAAATGTTCCAGCAAATGTTGACTAACTGAGAAAAGGGAGAAGAGGATTTACAAATCCGTAAAATGAAGTAGAAAATGGTCAATTTTACCCAACTATCTGGTAATCTGGTTCGATTCAACTTGGGAGATTCAGGGAATATTACTGAAGAGTCGAGTTTCTGCCAGATTTTATGTTTGTAGGTTCTGCTTCGGGTTTAAATAAATGCTGGTTGATTTTTTTGTGAGTGGGTTTGTACCAAGCGAACGCAGTCGCGACTCTTTTATAATTTTGTATTTACAGCGATTGATGATTGTCATATGTACATGTATTTATTGACAGGAAACTTTTAGCTTGTCTCTATACGGAATAAAGTGTATTATAGAGAACGTTGGAGTTTTTTTTGCGCAGCGCTGCTGTCGCCCAGCCAGTAGATTAGAGGGAGTTCTGTGAACAACCTTGGGGAGCAAAAATATGAAATTATCCTGGGCTCGGGATTGGGGATCGTGGTTACAATCGTTTGACGCATTTTCGGACTAACGTGGGCCTGGAGGTGTCTTTGCTCGTGCTGGGGAGAGGCACGTCTTCCCACTCGTCGGACTCTTGGATACTTTCAGGTGGCTCGGTGCGTTTCGACTGCTTACTATTCGACGGTTTCGGCCTTTTCACGTACTTTCGCAAGGCTCGACGCTTGGTTGGCAAAGTTGTTGGATCTGAAAAGTTTAATTAGAGTTTCATTGATCGGACGGCAATCGATTGGAACGAGTAATTGTTTAGTTTAAATTCTCACGCTTTTCAACAATTTTCTATCATTTTCAGATATTTAGAAAATTAAAGTAAAAAATACTTTGCTTTCCCAATTCAGGAACAAATTCCTGAACATTTCCCAATTTTTCCTGGTTAAAAAAAGCCCAGATAATTTATTGTTTTCTAGACACCCTCATAGTTTAACCACGTTTTTACCCATTTTCAACAGTAACTATGAATAAATAGAATAGTTAACGATACTAACAATCCTCAGGGATGTTCATAGTCTTCCTCAAAACAGCGCGGACTTGTTTGTTGATAATTTCCCTGCAGCGATCATCGAAACCGACTGGCAGCCAACCATGCTTTTCGTGACACTTTGTCTCCGGAAGAGTGTCCGGAAGTTTCGTTATCATTTCCTGAATCTCGTCCACGTGAACGTCGCAGTACTGCACAAATGATTGAATGTCATTGAAGTAATGAAGTAATACTTGTTGGGTGTAATTACAGGTCAAGTTTGAAAAGTTACTTGGTAAAACATTTGTCTGGACGGGGGCACGAATCCCTCCCTGTAAATGTACACGTTTTCGTTCATGTGCTTTTTCTTCTTTTCCGGATTGCTTTGACCCAGTTGCGCCGTCAGAACAGAAGTTTTGGGTCGGGCCGACGGGGACGACTTGTACGGCAAACTGTACACGGCGTAGTTCCGCTTACACTTAACTGACGATTGCAACCCGTCTATAACGAAACAATAATGTACAATTAGTAGCCATCGGTATAATCAAATCTCACAACTTATTTACTTTTCTGCAAACTATTTCCAAGGTAGTAAACATTTTCTTTTCTAATTGGAGACTGACTTGGGGCGTGGTTTAACTAATAGGACAATTTAAAAAACTGTTGAGTTAAAATTTGATATGTACACCAATTTACCCAGAGTCTCTTAATTTAACGAAACTGGATTTAATTGTAATGTTAACACTGTGAAAATGGAAATGGCGATTCCAATTGTGGATAAAGAATATTCCCTCATCAATTTTCTTTGTCATAAAAATGTCTACAATAGTATGCAAAATGTAATGAAAAAGATCCTACGCATAGCTTTCAGACGATAATCTAAAGTCTGGTAAATCTTCATCGCCGGGTCCGTTCTCGGATCAAATCCGAGTTTCACCCACATAATACGCCAGGGTCCGTTGACGAAGTAATACGCCACCGAGGGCAGCAGTATTTTCAGCTGATCGGTCGAAAATTTCGTGTGGTACATGAGCGCGTTCTTCGACCAGATGGGCCGTTCGTCAAACAGCTTGCGAATTTCCTCAACGTGGTTGGACTGCAGAAACTTGACCTTCATGGCAGTGTCTATACCCTTGGGCGGCCTCGACGGTACATTCTTGGAATGAAAATAAGCGACATTGGACAGTCCGGAACGTCGCTTTCGCGTTTTCCCGATAACGTCCTCGCCGACCGACGAGACTTCCGTTTTCGGCGCGAACTGTTGCACCGTATCCATCCTGCTGAACGCTGCAGGAGGCAGGAAAACGGGGACTTGACTGTTGAGCCATTCGAACGGCGGAATTCCGATGGGATAGATTTTTTCGTATATGTAATCGTTCACGAATGGGTTGTCTTTGGTTGGAGCTATCGGCAGGTACTGAAAGTCGCAGAGATCTGAAAATGGAAGTTTGCAAATATTAATCTTAACATTTTTTTATACTTAAAAAGCCTTTTTATTGTATTTAGTTAGTTTTCTTTATACTTAAGTTATTTTATGTTTCAAAATGTTGGGTTAATAGAAGCGAAGAATTAGAATAAGGATGCATCTATTATTTCTCAGTTTCAGTTACAATATTCCATGTGTCTTGACATTGTCAACAGGGATGAATATTTGATGGTAATTAACCCTTCAACTCGCTGTGTATACAATTATCTAGAGGAAAAATTGCTGCAGGGGTCGATTTAGAATGCAGCATTGACCAAAATGCATTGACATTGTCGTCTATAGTTGCCAATGACAGGCATTGGCCATAACACACATATTATGCGGAAATCCAATTACCGGCCAATCCCTGTTATCGTTCGTTTTGTATTATGAATGTGTCAACGCAGTGAATTATGAATAAAGCTGCCTGCCGAGGATGACTTATTAATTTTTGCACAAGGCGACTTTGATTATTTACCAAATTCACCTTCCAAATCTATATTAAGATTATTAAATAGTTCACCGGTTGAAGTCATTGAAACAGAATGAAGATTCGAAAAATTAAAAAGAATTCCTTTCCTTTTTTCTGACTTTGAAAAACGTTGGTAAAAGTCGGTTTAAAGAACAAACAGTTCATAGCCTTTTTATTTTATATTATAAATAATTACCAAAATAAATGTCCTTTTTTTTATAATTGTTATTTTAAAAAATATTCAAATAATCAAAAAAAATGTGTCTTAAAACAAAAGCTATGTTTTCGTTTTTATAGATTCTACTTTTGGTTCAGAAATACAATTTTACTCTTAATTTCCAAGATTGAAAATTGCCTGAATTTTACTATGTGGCAGTGTCTGCATACTTATGAATTTGAATTCCGTGTCGACTCGTCCCAAAACCTTCAACTTGACTTGGTCATCGTCAGTGCTTTCCGTAGGTTGTTCTTGGTGACTAACGTCCATTTGGTTATCAGCTGAGGAACGGTGCATGTTTTCCATGATTTCTTGTTTGATGTTGCAGGTTGTCATTTGTTGGGTGATATTTCCAGGCTCGTTAGTCATAGACGCTGGCATTCCAGGAACAGTGACGCATTCCAGAATTTGTGCTGTAGTTTTTGAAGTTTCTGAATCCACTCTCGACTTTTTCACTTTGATGCGCAGCAAAAAGCCACATGTAGTATGTCTGTCCCCACAGGCAGGCTTGCAATAACCATCATTAGGTCGAAAGCGAAGTTCAAGTCTTCTGTTATTCTTGTCTACTGCCTGCAATAATTTTTGTTAGAAAATTTGCATGTTAAAAAATGTTCCTTTGCTTTTTTCTTATATGATTTGATTAAAAAACATAAGAAATTTGAATTTTAATAATAAAATGACGAGAAGATTTTACTGTGGAAATTGAGGCAATTCCTCCTAGAGTTTCAATAGCTTTTTCCTCGTTTATAACATTGCCAGGATATTTTATGCAGATCAATTTTTTGTCAAAACGATGACCTCCTGGAAGAACCGGTCCAATGTATTCTTCTTCCATCGTATCATTTTGTGAAGTGTCTTGTTCCTGATCCTTAAAAAAATTCCATTGCGTTAGTTATTATTTCAAAGAAGATATTCTTTTACTACATCACCCCTTTTATTGTATTTAATTAAATTGACTGGTTATCATAATTGTGACAAAATATGCATGTATAACATTATGGATATATTTACTTGTTCGTAAGCAAACAATTGTACTTACAATATCGTCATTCTCTTCGTCTGGAAATCCATCGTGAGAATCTTCACTTTCAATTTCATCCTGATCAACCTCGGGATTATAGTCAGAACCGTATATTCTAACCATTTTTGTTTTATTTTGTATAAATGGTAATTCTATTTATCTAAAAAAACATAATGTTGTTTTAGTAGATGTGTTTTAGTTTAGGAAGATTAAGGTAGTTCCCTTATTAAGTTACAATAATGAGAATTCGATGAAACTTTAAATCTGGTTTATTTCGAGTCTA
>JABFPB010005551.1:0-13169 GCA_022817645.1 Ceratoteleas bidentatus
AAGGAATTCCTTTTGTTAGAAAAGGAATTCCTTTCAATTTTAAAGGATATTCATTTTGGTTTTGAATCCTTTTGCGTCAAAAAGAATATTTTTAAGAGTGCAGGGCAGTGAAGCTATCTTACGGTAATTCGGTTTCACATATTTTCAGCAGTGTTGACAAACAATGACATATTTACCACAATTAGTCACGAACTTTGCAGTATCAGGGAAGTTAATAACAAATAAAGTAATATTGATAACAAATAACTTGTTCTTCACCAATATGATCTCCAAAATTAAAGATTAAAAATTCGGTATTTCTTTGTTTAAACTATTTATACAATAGTACAGAATAAGTTAATACAAATAGATCGGATATAATGTGATTTAAATGCAGATAAAGTTAGAGAGAAACTTAGAAATATGATTTGAATTAGAGTAGGTGATTTTTGGAATAGAATTCTGGTGTTTATTTCGAAGAAGGATGAGATGAAGTCAGAGGTGAGGATGGGATTGGCTGGTCTATCGGACTCAGAGACGGTTTTGATCCGACTTAGCCACGGGGCACGTCCTTCCAGTGACACCCGCGATCCGTATTTCCGTCACGGCGTCGCGCATCTGCTCGCGGGCCGTCTCAATGCACGACGTGCCTCGATGCGTGATATGCCCCAAATCGCAGCAATGTGAGAAATTAATGCACATGGTATAAAGACTCAAACATTCGAAAAACATTTATTTATGCGAAAACTGATTCTAAACTGCGGAAAAAGAGATGTTAAGAATTATGTTTGTTGATTATAGTTACAACTTTTTCATTCATGGCCTGGGGTGGTACAAGATTCCCGCAATTTAATTTTCCGAAATGTTAATATTCCCGAATTTGAATATCCCGCACGTCAATTTTCCCGTCTAGAAAGTTTCTCGTATGACAATATACCTGAGTGGCAATTTTCCATTACGACTATTTTCTGTTGCGTCACCTATCCCCACTTGCAAGATTCCCGACTGACAATATACCCGAGTAGCAGTTTTCCGTTATGACAATTTAACATTGCACCAATTTTGCCGACTGATAAGAATTCGCACGGCAATGTACCCGAGTTACAGATTTCCGTTATGACAAGATGCCGTTGCGACAATTTTCCCGACTGACAAGATTCAGGCACGACAATATATGAATGGCAGTTTTGTATTTTTTCATTCATGCGGGAAATCATTCATGGCCTGAATAATTTCCTGCATATATCACTTTCCCGCAGGTATGCGGGAAATTATTCAGGCCAGGAATGAAGTTATCTATTATACAAAGTTTCAAAATTCTTTTTTACTCCCAAATTTGTTTTCGTCAATAAACCATTTTTGTATCTTTGAATGCTCGTAAACCCAACAAAAGCACGCTTCCATTACATCACTCTGCGGTCTGCTCGTAATGCCAACTTACGGCTCTTCAAGCGTCAGCGCGTCGCAGGAATTACTCGACGCTGGGATGATCATGCGTCGATTTAAATGGATAGCCTAAGAGACGCATTTCCATGTCGTACATCGTTGTTCGACTGAATGGAACGCGCTGCGTAATTTGTCAAGCTTTTTTCGCGCTCCCGGCTCCATTGCGGATACCAATATGCAAATGCGCCGCGGTAATGTATAAATGTTAAAAGGGACAGGCGACGCGGACGCGACGGATTACGCGATTTTCCGAATCTCGTCGTCGTTAAAATGACATCAGCCGCGGTTTCTTGCCTGATATCGACCTTAATAAATTCGTCCTTTTTGCAATGGAAAGTGGCATTGCACCGCGCTTAGTCGCGAAGGATTTTTGCATGCAAGTTGTTCTATATCTTAATCGCTGCAAATTGGGTCGTGAATTCGCGGTAATTTCGAGTGTGACATCCATCACGGGGAAGCAGTTGCATTACACCACTTCGTGACATAATTACATCGCTAGACGATTTAACGATATTATACGTTTCTTAATTATTTAGTTAGTAACCCCTTTCCCAGGTGCATCGGGAAATTACATCTGTTTTATAACAGCTGTAATTGGGCGATTGCCTGTTTTGAGGAAAAACCAGTTAAGTCACTTTTTTGTGATTTTGAGATATTTGTGTTTAAAGTTTCAAAAGTAGACTTTCGCATTTTTATATCAATCTTCTTTATGTCTATTGGATACCTTTTGTCATGCAAAATAAAGGTAACAAAAATGTTTAAGTTACCAAAATTAAATTTAAGTTTTCATATGTATTTTGAATGGGAACTTAACTGATTAATCCTCAAAACCAGTGCACTTAACTGGGTTTTCCTCAAAAATGACACTTCACTGGTTACGTTTTGTCAAAATTAAGCAAAATGTACATCACATAATAACATTTCGACGTTCCCAAATGAAAATATACATCAAAATATATCAATTTCCACTCTTAACCAAATTTGTCAAAAAATGTGACTTAACTGGTCTTTCCTCAAAACCACAGACATTATTCTATAAATAAATAAATTATTAATTAGTCAGAGAAAAGTTGAACTCACTTGTACATCGAAAAAGATTTCCTATAAAAACAGTTTGATATTATTAATTGTGAGTACATTCATCTTAGTTACGAGTAATTTTTAGAGTTAAATCATTTTGTCGAAATCCATACAATTTTTCTCTTCAAAATTGAATATAAAAAAACAGATAGATTTTTTGTATTTATTTGACTATAAATGGAATGAGTTACACTCTCTCTCTCTTTTTCAATACATGAAAAACACTCAACTCGGTTTGACACATGAACATTTTTTCTATATTTTTTAGATACAATACTTCATTTAGTAGGCAAGAAAAGAATATACCATAATGTAATTCGAATATCAGTATTTTCTTTTTGCTTGCTTAAAAACGATCTGATTTCTAATTTCTAAAACATTTCTTTTTAGAAATTGTTTCGTCCGTTACTTGTTTCTTACAAGAAAACAAGTAAGAAATAAGGAACGGATCGAAGGTCATTTTTGCGGGAATAATACTTTTACTCCTATCTTCTATTTATCTCGTGAACTTTTCCGGAAATTATCCTAGGAAGGAACAAAAACCGCGGCGAATCCGATTTCCGAACTCGCAATAAAATATTACACAATGCGAATCAGGCCATCCGCTTCCGTTATCGGTACAGCGCAATTAATAATTACTCGAAATTTAATATCGATTTTGCATTTGCGCGTGGAATAGCGTTTTAAGCGTGCGAGCGGCAAATATGTCCGTCTTCATTAATTAGGTTTCGTTGCAGTTTCACAGGCGAAAAACAAATCTCCGCTCTGCCCACATTTTCTTCCAACTTTCTCCTGAAAACGCTGGAAAACTGACTGAGTTTTCGAAATCGTAGCCAAACTTTGCGACAGGTTTCGCGGATTTTAAGTTTAACCTACATTTGTGCCGGGACAAGTGTAATTTCAAATTTTACGGCGCATTAAAAAAATCCAAAAAACAATAACAATAAAAATGAGTCATAAATCAAAATTGGAAGATCGTTTTTCACGCGTCGAAATTCGTCGACCAATAAAAAATTGGGCGCTCAAATTTCCCATATCGAAATTGGTTCGCTCGTAATTCGTGGAATATAAAGAAAGGTCGATCATAAGTTGGCACTTTTTTTGCGATGAATGCCGGCGGCTTTAAGGGTAATCCGGTGCGTCCTGTATATGCAAGAAAATGGAACTGTATATCTCGAGTATAATTGATACGATATTGGAAATGAAATTGAAGCTGAGGGATATAATGTGAGAGGCGCGCGTTTCGGCGAGGACGAAGGAACCCGCGCGAAAAGATGAATGGAAATGGCGAGGATTAATCCGAGTAACACTGCACCAACAGCCTATCTTTGGCCCAAGTGGCGCAGGCGACA
Source organism: Ceratoteleas bidentatus (assembly GCA_022817645.1). NCBI lineage: Eukaryota > Metazoa > Arthropoda > Insecta > Hymenoptera > Scelionidae > Ceratoteleas > Ceratoteleas bidentatus. Next base: position 3,858 of record JABFPB010005551.1, read on the forward strand.
ACTATGAACAGACTCGATGCGGAGAAGTTGGCGAACTTTTCGCGCGGCGGATCGTTTGTTTTTGATATCACTTTCGAAGATTATTTTCGCGTCGAACTTCGATCTACTTCTGATCGACGTTTCGTCCACTAAATAAAAGGTTCGAACATGTTTTACTATAAAAGGAGTAAACATTGTTATAAGTATTTTATAGGAAGTTTATATATTTATTTTTCAAAACGATCTATTGTCGTTGATGAAATTGAGGGTTCAAAAAAGTCAATTCCTATTAGAATTTCATACTCATCCGTACAAATACATACAAATACGAGGCAATACCCGGCCAAGAATATATTGGTTTTTGTATGGATCAATACGTTTGATATTTAATTTCTAATAGGGATTTAGTCATAAATAAAATAAAACTTGTTACCTCACTTTTTTCCAGGATTAAAAACTGCTCTCCTGGTTTTCGCTACAATTCATTCTGTTGTTAATATTGTTCGGTGCAAAAATATCGTCGTTCTCGATTTTCCAATACATCTTTTGGTCAACTTACGAAAAAATGACAAAACGCGGTATCAAATATATACAGCGCACTTGGCTCATGAATACGCGATCGTAAAACAGACGATTAGTCGTTCCGTAGTGAGTCGCAACGCGATAACGTTCGATTATTGGTAGTCATGGTTGCGGTACGACTTCCTCGTATATCAAAGCCTATGCATTCCTGTTTTCCCGCGAGCGGCTCGTTCTGGATTGCGTGTCTCCGTTGAAAGCGTAACTTCCTCTTCCGCTTTTGTTCCGCAAATTCTATGAATTTCTATTGATTTATCCACGCGTTTACGCGGCGATTCCTCTGCAGTTTCGGTCAGTTATTTATCTATCTCGACCTATCACTTTTAATAAATCGTGCGGGAACATAGCGCCATTATAGTCATTTTTTCAACTCAGCGGCGCCGATTGTCATGTTTATGAACGCATATGATGAAAGTTGCGCGACTGCGAAGGTTGCAAAAAATTTTCAAACCAATAGCACCGAAACGTTGAAACGGTACTTTATTTAAGGGAAACTATTCGCTCGATAAATGTCGCCGGGTCAAAATTTTTTAGGTGAAATCTGGCTCGAAGGACCTGCCGCTTCCGATGACCCGAAAATTCATTTCGCGAAGCCGAATTACGGGATTAATGCGACACTTGGCAGTGAAAAATAATATTTGCGGGGATCCAGGGACGGTAATGAAACCGTCGGCGAAGTCGATCGAATCCGTCGCTGCGATGCTTTGTCTCTTTTCGTCAAATGCCCAATATAAAATTCAGCGGCCACGAGCAAAGAACTTTGTATAAATTTCAATGCCGCGTTTTATGCACTGTTAATACTTCGATTCCCGGCGTAAGGACGTCGCTGAAAGAAACTGAATGCCGGCATTGTTGCTCCTTCGTTTCCTCCCAGACAGCTTTTTGTCTTGTGCGCCTAATTAACAGACGAACAAATTCAATGTCGATGCAAACAAACCCCCTGCGAACGACGTCGCAACTTTTGTTACCAACCGCCATTCCATAAGTAATTAAGCTATTAGTTAGTCCATTTCGACTTTATGAACTAAATGGCTTTCGATTCGACATTTTTCATGTGGAATGTTGCATTGTCAGCTAAGATTACAGGCAATATCTGTTTTAGTATCCATTATTTTAAGGATGTTTCTCGATCTGCGAATTTTCAGTATTTCTTGCTTAATTTCACTTTTAAGGCAGTACTAGCACTACTCTGCAAAACAACTGTTTTAATTAAAAACACATTTGTCTAAAGTGTAAAGCAATGAATCTGAAGTGAAGGACATGAACATTTTTCTGTTCGAATGCTTGCAGATGGTGCTCAGACATGCTCCGAAAATTATTGTATCAAAAAGTCGTTAATTCCAATAAAACTTTAGCACATTATGTTGTGAAATATTCTGTATACTTTTGCACACATTTTTACAATGGTACAACATTCCCAGTTTTCCCTCTTTCCTCACATTGTACAAGATATATCAATTTGTGTATGAAAAGTCCGCCTCTCGAAATAAATCTCCCCCACTTGAGCTGGTACTCGGAATACCGACAAATACTTTAATGAACCGCTTCGATTCGCTCTCGAACGTGCAACTCGAGTTGGAGTAGGTCACATCGCCGGAGCCGTAGCGTCGAAACGGATGAAGCAATATCAATTGTAGGAGCGCGGCGGGGTTAAAGCCGTTGTGGCCCGAACTCTTTATCTTGTATTAACTCGCACAGAGATAGGGCGACTCACTTGGCCTGTTTTCGGCCGAACCAGCGCCGGTGGAAAACGCGAGATTATAGGCGAGCCAGATAGATATCGGGGCTTTCGGGATCAAGTGCGCACGGCCGGCCGATGGTCCGTCAGTCTGCGACGCTCTAAGCCGATTAGATCGGCACGGCGATCGGCGTGGCGCCCCGGTGATGCACAGCTCACGCGAAGCCGGAAATCGGGTTTCATAATGGAAGTCACGGCCTGGAAAGACGCGGCAATAGAATGACTTTGTTTCAAGTTTTAGGCTGCTTCTGGCCTTTGCAGTTCTGTTCGAAAAGGACTCCGTACAGAAAAATGTTTGGTTATACTGACCAAACAAACATTTGAATCGCAAAATCCTGGCCTGATGTAATCGAAATTGACATAATCTGTTCAAATTACACAAACACTGAAATATTTTACTTAGATTGTTGGAGTTCAAAATCTGGGAACGAAAATATTCATAATCACAAAACGAGACTTTGATAAAACCCGTTTTATCAAACGGGTTAGATGTACTTTCTCACAAACAGTATCACCGTAAAATTGTGTAAGTTTAAAATAATATTCGTCCTGACAAAACTTCTTGAAAAGGAAATCTCTTATACCAAAAATGTGTTTTCTCCTTGTATACATTTTTAAACATAACCCACTTCATACATAACCCAATGTGCGAACTGAATAAGTAATACATTCATATTAATTTAACATGGCATTAGAATGAGAATGATGAATTCTCAAGTAAATATCGAAAACCTTTAAAATGACGATTAAAAATAAAAATTTCTATTCTAAATAGTGAAATGAGTCGGTAGTATAAGATAATCAGATTTTGGATCATACACAACTAAAACTGTACGACCATACTCAGCATTTACGAGCGAAAACGGTTTGGATTTTGACATTCGACATTCAGACCCTAAATAAATAAAGGAGATACTTTCTACGCAACACCGCAACCTCTAATATCCAAATTCAATGCTCGACTTCAATCAATTTCATTAAAATTCGTGAGGGGTCATCCAAGAAATCACTGCCTTCTTTCATTCAATTGAGCTAAACACAAATACTGAGAAAGATTTAGACCACGATAAATATTTTTATGAGTGTGGCCAGCATCAATCCCCATGAGAACATATCGTTTTTAAAACGTTTTTTGAAGCTTTCGCTAGAAGTTGTACAAACTTCTTTGAAACGTTCAAAACGTTTTATAAACGTTTCAAAAACGATAAAATGTCCGCTTTTCAAAGTTTCCAAAACGTTCTTAAAACGTTTCGAGTCATTTGTAAAACGTTTTTAAAACGATTTTTGTAAAACTTTTTAAAACGTTTTTAAAACGTTTACGCTTCTATAACTAGTTTTAGTTGTTTAATTTAAAAAAGTGTAAAACGTTTCATTAACGCTTTCGAAACGTTTTACAGAAATAGTTTTAAAAACGTTTTACAAACGACTCAAAACGTTTTAATAACGTTTCACGAAACGTTTTAATAACGTTTCACGAAACGTTTTAAGAACGTTTTAGGAACTTTGAAACGCGGACATTTCAGCGTTTTTAAAACGTTTATTAAACGTTTTGAAGGTTTCAAAAACGTTTGTAAAACTTCTAGCGAAACCTTCTGAAAACGTTTTCAAAAACTATATGTTCTCATGAGGAATTAATTTTAGCTGTTTAATTAAAAAAAGTGTAAAACGTTTTATAAACGTTTTACGAAACGTTTTAAAAACGTTTCTTTAAGATCGTATAAACTTTGAAAAGTGGACATTTTAACGGTTTTAAAACGTTTATAAAACGTTTTGAACGTTTGAAAAACGTTTCGAACGTTTCAAAAACGTTTGTAAAACTTCTAGCGAAACCTTCTGAAATCGTTTTAAAAACGATATGTTCTCATGGGAATGACATGAAAACGCCGCTCGTTTGCTCGCAAACTTAGGGAAATAATAAAAGTAATCATGGCATAATGGACTTTGAATCTACTTCACCATTGGGTGTCATCGCTATCCGCAAATAATTACTAATAAATTATAGTATTGTTCGCTATCGAGTGCCAGTAAAATATATTAACGTTGCGGATCGCGAGCGGACGTTGGGAATTGTCCAACTACAAATGGTTGGAATTATGTCCGAGCAAGGAGTTACAATTACAGTTTTATGCTGATAACATTGTCGACTGAAGTCGCGAAAGAAATGGGCGCGACGATTAATGTTGTAATCCCGAAATTTGTCACAAAATGAATGTATACTAGGTGACTAATTGATCCAGCGCCTCGAAAAAATGGCGGATTAGTAGGAACGCAGCTAATTTCGGATAACGCCGCGGCAGTGATACCGATTAATTACTGCGCCCCGGTAATTATTAAATTCCAATGGCGGCGCTGCGGACAGTCATGATGGCTAATTTAAGGAGTGTTGTTTTTTTGTTGGCACAAATACGCGCATTTTCCGCGTAATGATTGCAGAAGTAAAAGCGAAAAAATTGCAGGCTTTAAGGGATTAAAGGAGAAATTAGTTTTCTTGCCGCGACTAAGGAAAGGTGTTATTTCGCAAGATGTGTGATAACGTAATTGCGGGTCTACGCGCACCGGATATAACTCATTTTTGAATATCCGCGCTCTAGCGTGCTGACGTATCTCGATTCGTAAATCTTCTTCTGGCAAATCGCATAATTGAAAATTAATTCTGATAAATTAGCAGACCCTATTCCGGGCGTTTGCAAAAAAGACACACGATTTGTCACGAATGTGTGTTTGTTTCGAGGTTCGCGTTGGTTAGAGTTGGAGGTTATTAGTGGAAACAAAACAGAACGATCGATTTTAATGAGATTAATAAGGATTGGCGAATAAGCGGCTTGCGTTTCCGAAAATATTACTGTGACGTTCGGGACTTGTTTGACTCAGAGGAATACGTCTATTCATCTCCATTCAAGATCTTATTAGATTTAGTCTGTCGTGATCGTATCGAAACGTGCAGAAGCAGGCCTGAAAGAGATTAATGATTCTTATTATATATTTTTATATATTTTCAACATATCTGTTTCATTTATGATTTAAATAAAAGTGCCGAGACTGAATTCTGAGTGTCTCTCGATAACTGAATGAAAATTTTTTTGACTCAAATAGGACTTATCATTAGCCCAAAACATGGATAAAAAGTAGATTATGACGAAGGAATTTTTCATTTTTTTGCGTTCCTTAAACAGGATACTGAAAATTGAAAACACATCTCCTCCAATTGTCCGGACCTATTTCTCCGCGAAATCGATAATGCCGAAACACTCGAACACCCTCCGCCCCCTTAACGTTGACATTTATTACCCCCAACAGTCATATCTTGCATTGCATCCCAATTACACTTGAGTGTGAAACAGCCTCGCCTCTATAGTTATCAAATTCACAAAAACACGGAGCCAAAACGACGCAAAGCCGTACAATGACATTAGATCCAATTACATTTAATAAGAGCCCCTTTCGGTGGGAATTGAAGAATGCGCGTCGCGATAGGGTTGAACATCCGTTATACGAGGCAACGAGCGCGTTGCCCGAGAACAGACACTTGGTGACAGCGCCCGCAGGTCGACACCCGGAAGAATGGGGCGCCGAGCCCGGAGAGCGCGCGCTTCTTTTTTATTTAATTAGCGCGTTGCGCGCGGACTCAAAGACTCCGCTTTTTACGCCCGCTGCGCATCCCTTGGCCCAACTCAAAGACGATTTCCTACCTCGTTAACAAATCACCGCTTTTCAGCGTTCTAAAATACCTGCCAGAAATTAGGTCACATGCGTGAAACGTGAAATACTCGTTATGTCGGGGATGGATTACGGGAAAGTCTCGATCGTCCGAAAAATGCCTTACACAGTTAAATAAACCGAATTTCACGAGACAGTGTAAGGTGTAATGAATTATGAAGTAAGCAAATTATTAAATTTTCAACATGTTCTAAGTTTTACACTATATAAGACAGGGTTGCACTGATTTAAATCACATATTACACATTACAACCCGCTTTCACAATCAACTGTATGCGGGAGGACATCACAAATACTAGACATATACACTGGAGAATAACACTGAAGTGGTTGTCAACAGTGCGAGTCGTGGCTCGACTTTTCATAACTCCACTCCAGCATTTGTCTGACGTTCAAGGGAACCACGAAAACCTTGAACAGAGTGGCCGGTAGTGGGAAATGAACCCGCTACCTCCCGAATGACAGTGTATAGGCAAGGTATCACTACCAACTGAGCTACTGCCTCTGTACTGATTTAAATCCCGATTTAAAGCAAAGGTTATTTTGCGGCAATTATCGGGTAATTAAAATCAAATTGTAATGAAAATATGTAATAAATAATACATAATATTAATATTATAATATAACATCAAATACAGAACAACGATTTTTGATATTACATAAATCTTTGGAAATAATGAAATGATTTAACATTACTCTATACATTTTCATGGGAATATAAAACTTAAGATAGTACTATCACTAAGACAATTTTTCAAGAATGAGCTAGAAGTTTGTATAACTATTAAGCGAGTTACAAGGCGTTAGTTTACACAATTTCGGCAACTTCAGATCTTCTTATCTGATCGGTCTTATATGCGAGATATTTGATGTCAAAGTTGATGTGTTTAACATGGGAGAGATAGGAAAATCACTGTTTTGCCATGTATTTCTTAATATATCTATGTTTCTGCCTTTGTGAGATCTGTAAGAATCAATGTTCCTCAATCCTGTGATGTAGACAGATTATTATCTACCGGATCTCACGGGAAATTTTTTTACGTGCAGAGAGTATTTTAAGCGCAACTTGGGGCCGATCGATGACAACAATTTTGTTGGTATTTGTATAGGGCTTTTCCTAAAAATAGTAAAAAATTGTTGGATTGGATTTACTTTATAGTAAACCTATAACTGGCCAAAGAAGTGAATTATTTAAGTGAATTATTTATCACAATATATAAAGTAAATAATACACATGAATTAAGAGAATTCTAGTTGGATCAGCACTGAAAATTGTTCATAGTGTATGACAGAAAGTCATTAATTTTGACGAATTACAATCTAAAAGTTTCATTCGAAATGAATACGTTTCCATTTCATATATATTTATTTGATGAAACTAAATATTTCGGTTCATTTTACTTTTCACTTATTTCATTTATCCACTGTAAAAGTGTAGTGTAAAAATCAGAGAATTTACATTATATATTACATAAAATTCGATGAATACTGTAATTTTACGTGAAAACTATAATTTTACGCGTAAATTTACACGAAAATGGAGTGACAGTTAATAACAGTGTTTATACGTGTTTTTTAAATTAAATCTCAACATCTAACGAAATATTGTTCGAAACCGTATACGGACAAAACAAACTTTGGTTTAATTCAGATTCTTAAACCACACATATTTCTGTTATAAACAGCTTGACACATTAACAGCATTAGGGAAACAACCTTAAAAATGCTGATAACTATTACAAAATTATGTGACGTTGCAAAATGGTCAACCACAACTTCGCCACGTGTCGGATGAATGTTTATCGTAACCTTGAATCTAATCTAAAAATTTCGCAATGGTCAGGATCGCCAGCTATTGCTTGCAGCAGTCTCAATAAAAGAACGGAACTCGTCTCGTTATTCTACGCTAGTAAAGAAATCCCAGCCGATCATGAAGCGAAATTTTCAATTTTTCGCAGCGCAATTGACATAAGGAAGATTTCAAGTAGGGATCCCTTATTCAATCAAACACCAATTTCAATAGGTCATTTATTTCTCAATTTCAAATTTAAATTCACAATCAACGAAAAATTTGACTATAAAATGTAGACACTTTACGATACATATCGTACAGATATCAAGTTTTCGCAGCTTTTACGAACTAGTTTTCTCAGTGCGATAACGAAAACTTATGTTGTGAGAGCGAAATGTTGTAGTTAATGTGCGGGTAACGACGAATCTATTTGCGGCATGTCAACAAACAATGACAACCCAAAACCCTTCATAACATTGTAGTACTTTTGTTATCTTCAACCATTAACTGCCACTGCACATTTCGCTTCAATTATCTTTTGTAACTGTGTAGCAACTCGTCTGGATTAAAATCGTATTAACGCGGACGATCGAAAAGAAGCTGCACCACGCAAAAGTAGCTGATTCCGAGACAGCTGCGAGAGCAGTTCTGACCGTTAATTGAAAGGAATGTGGGCTCGGCTTTAATGAAAAATGAATCCACCGATCCGTTATTATTCGCTGCGAATAATGTACGCCTGTTGCGGAATAAGGGGGCGTTCTATTGATTTATTAAGTGATCCGCCGTGCGAGCTAACTCCGAATACATTTATTTACGATACACGAGGCCATTCCGTCTGTTTTCGGCCGACCCACTTTGCGGCGATGAAATTTTCATTTGTCAGCCGGACTATCTTGCACGCGCCCGGCCAATAAACCGCGCGTTTTTATCGAAATCGAATTACTGTAAAGTGCATAATTAATCGTGCTTCGCCTGGTAAACAAAAACCGGGAAACGCGCTGGAAATAACTTTTTTTCATTTTGCTATGTTTATCAACGTAATTTAATAATAACACATTTTCCGATCGCCGTAATGACAGCGGACTGTTTTGTGACAGAAATGAGTCATCATTTTTGTCGATTAATTGAAATGCAATGTCCAGTTTTGGTGCATAGTGAATACATCCAGTTTGTCGTACATAGTGAATAAATGTTGTGAAAAGACGAAAGTTTGTTGTCGATCGTTTAAGAAAGTTTTTTCAAATTTATTATTGCACTGAACTATGTGAAATCAAGAGAGACCCGATTAAACATGAAAATGTGGCAAAAGTATGGTAACATAGTATGGCGTATCACTTCCATTTTTCCACGCGATGGCCGCGTGGAAAAAATCAGTCTGGCAAAAGTATGGCAAAAGTATGGCAAACAGTCTGGCATTCATCAGGCGACAGAAAGGCATCGATATGGCAAAAGTATGGCAAAGGTATGGCAAGAGTATGGCCGAAACAGTCTGGCTCAGGATCGTATC
>JABFPB010005552.1:0-13166 GCA_022817645.1 Ceratoteleas bidentatus
GTATCCAATAACCAGTTAAATTTAACCGAGTTTCAGATAAAAAAGTTAAGGGATTGTCGTTTGGAACCCTGGAGTGGAATTACGCCTTGGCGCTTACCTATTCTTAACCTACGCTTGGCTTACGCTTGACTTGCGCTTGACTTGCGCTTGTCGAATCGCAATCCACTTTTGAAATGAGCGTTCCGAAAGTCAAACACAGAGACAGAGTACTGTTATCTTTGTCCAACCCGCGTTAAAGTGAAGTGATTTTTCGATTGGTTGATCGCCCGGTAGAGATCAACTATCAATAGAGTGAGAGCAGTTCGACGGTTTATTAGTTGACGGGACAGCGAAAAGTAAGTATGACTTAAATGTCTAAACATTGCTTTATTTGAAAGCAATCAACAAATATGTGTTAAAGTAAATGTAAGGTTATTCACTTAATTTCTGCCTCAAGTTTAACATAAGTATAGGGTTAATACAAATAACAATTTTTGAAAACAAATAAGATTTTTTATGTTTGGCAAAACCTTTCGATTTAAATTCAATTTCAATTATTTTTATCTGTAAATGCCTGTCAAATTTAAAAATACATTGATTAACCTGCTTTCTTTATACTTTGATATTCATAACCTTTAATAGTCTAACTCGTAACTTTAATAATACAATTTAGTTTTATTTTTAGCTGTTCATGTCGACATTTTAAATTTTACATTTGTAAGTTCAGTTTTTCAACTTTTAATTATAAATGTTAAAATGTAAAGTTCAAACTTTGTATGAAAATGTAATCTAAAATGAATATCAACTACTCTATTTTTCTAGGTTCGTATTTTAGTAAAAATTCAAAACCAAATTAATGTGGCGTCATATTTTTTTGAAGAAATTGAAATTGTATGCAACTTGCATTATTTCCTATTTCTTTATTTAGAATAGAAAATATTTTTACGGTTAGAAACTAAAGCTAATACCATTTTTAATTTTTAAATTTCATCTATAAAATAGCAAATATTTTAAAAATCTTGTTTCGAAAAAAATGTTTTGGGCCGCCATTTTGGAAGTCTTTTTGAAAAAATCAAAATTTCAAAAATAATGTAAAATAGTCCAAGAGTGAATAAAAATTTGACAAAAAATTCAGAAGTCTAAATCATTTCTGTTGAAAAAAAAATTTTGAAAATTTTTTTCATGACTTTAGACTTTAAATTTGTCAAAAAGAATTTTAAAAACACTTTTAATAATAAAAATTTTATGATTTACTATTTCATCAAGGTTTCAGTTTTATAATGTTTCCAAAAACAAACTTTTTTTCAAATTTAAAAATACATTGATCAAACTGCATTCTTTAAACTTTGATGTTCATAACTTTTAAGTAGATCGTTTTTCAACTTTTAATTATAAAAGTTAAAATGTTAAGTTCAAACTTTGTATGAAAACATTTTACGTAATATTTACATTTTACTTTGTGTGAAATCTTTGTATGAAAAATGTTCAAAATGTTAAAAATTCTTATAAAAAATTCTTAATTCAAATAATCATTGAAATCGTCGAAATACATAATTGTGTAGCAGTTTGAGTAAAACAATAAACAATTTTCAGTGGTCGACGATACGCGAGTTCGAGCTCCAAAGTTAGATATGTACCAACAGGAAAAATTCATTGATGCCTTGGAGGATAATCCAACGTTACTAACAAAAACGTTCTACAATGTTCGGGCTAAGGAAAAATTCAACGAAGATTGGAATATCTTAAGTGATGAACTGAACAGCATCAGCACTGTTCCACGAACTCTTAAGCAGTGGCAGCAGGTAAAATAATTAGAACTGGTTATACTTATTATACACTCGTGGAAACAATTAGTTACCCGCCTAAAAATGCACCACAAGGGTATGTATTCATGTGATCCCAAGTCTGAGCAACCCCTACCCCATCCTGATAAGAAATAACTTATATTATACAATAAGTGTGACATCTTGTTCCTTCTGTCAAAAACATTGTAGACAGACAGGACTCTCTGAGCGATAAAGTCTAACCTTTTTCTTTGCAACAGTAAAACATTTTAGTACCCACAGTGGTTTGGCCATTGCATATGTTACAACTTACAAGTTGGACGCATTTCCACGTCAGAGCTTTTTTTTCATCGGGTCCTTGGGGAAGATTGTTTAGAATTAAGTACTCAATGGGGTTTATATTCTTCAAACTTAGAATTTTTAAGAAGACAATCATTTTTGCCGTATTTTTTATCAAAATCAACAGAGTATTAGTGCTTTGAAAAGTTGGTATTTTTGGTGCATTTTTAGGAGGGTTAATAATTTTGTTGAGTTTATTAGATATTTTATACATTTATAATTCATTTTTATGTAATTTGTTACAGGCTTTATCGAAGTGGGTGTGCTCTGCAAGAAAAAAGAAGGCATCGTTTAACAGGAACCAACATATGTCTGGTGCATCACCGTTGGATTCGCTGGATCCCGAGAATGAACTGCTGACTGAGTACGAGGAGAGACTGTTAGCAATAAAAGGCCCTATCTCCTACCATGGAGATAAAGACGTCTCTGAAGCTGGTTTTGGACAAATTTATGTAAGTCTCCTTCAACAAATTTTTGAAATTTCTGCGTGTGTGATTAATTTTAGTCTCCATACATTAGTTCTAAGTTTGGGCAACATGAAATCTGTTAATGTTGATTTTGTAATTTAGATTTTTATTTTATAAGCCATCTGAATTATATGTATTATATAGATATTTTTTTTTAATTTTATTTTATTTTTCTAATTTTTTTTCAGATACATTTTTATGTTTTAAAATTAAAATTAAAAACTAAGATTTTTGCCATGAACTACAATAGTTGCCCAAAAATACTAATTAAAACTTAAACAAATTAGTTATCCACCTAATAGATACCTATTGGTATTGAAGTAATACGTCAATTCTCAATGTTTTTGGTTTTATTGCTCAACTCATTTATCGGTTGTATATTTGTGAAATTGTTCTATATCGTTTCGAAATTAGCTATAACAGTTGTGTATAATATTAGTTGCAATATAAAAAATGTCCCATTTATGTAAATTTTATGTAAAATGGCTGATTTACATTTCTTAAATTTTACGTAAACTCGTTTACACAAACGCTGGCTATCACGGAGGTTATGCAATCACTAATTTCATTGAATTAGAACTTAAACTTTAAAAAAACACTTATAATTTTACTTTTAGGTGGCAGGAGACAAACGACCGTTGGCACCTACCGCAGACCCCCCACCCAGCAAGATAGCAACTCTCCTAGCAAACAGGCAGCGTCCACTAATGTCTGACCAAAGTCAGCCTGGCAAACAGGCAACTACATCTCAAGGACCTTGTGCTCCGGGTTCGGGCACTTCGGCAACACCCAAGATTGTAAGCATTATAAGTAACCCCAAAGTTTGTGGAGCTTCACCTTTGGAGAAACTCGGATTCCAGTCATCCTTTGGAATGATGTGAAAGAAAGAGGAAATGAGTCCACAGTATTAAGCTCATATTGTGGAACATTTCAAAGAACTAAATCGCACGCTTTCAACAATGATGGACGTTAATATAAAGCTGAGTGAGGACATGAACGAAATGCGGACAACGTTGAACGCTGTAGTGACCACTCAGAAGTCACTTGATAACTTAAATAAGAATATGGAGACGTTGTTGCAATGCGTACATATAGTTCCTGTGAATTCTGACAACTAGTGACAGTATTCTAAGAAATTGTTCTGGAGTCATTCTTTCGTATGTTTGTAATTGTCATTATTACTAATAATTACTACAAAGTTCTCATGAGTATTGTTTGAAGATTGTTGTATACAATTGGATATTGTTTTTGTGTAACGTCTAATTTATTCACCATTCAGCGGTTGTAGTATGTTTCGTTCAGACAGCAACTGAAATTTTGAATGTATTTTTAAATAATATGTTTATTTTTACGTAAGAGATAAATAAGTGATACGTGGCTCACCGGGGTCAGTTTATATGCTGTGATAATCGATCTAGATGTGTTTAATTTAGTCAGCAACTCAAATTTGAAATGTATTTTTAAAAAATATGTTTATTATTACGTAAGAGACAAAAAAGTGATCCGAGGCCCACCAGGGTCAGTTGATATGCTGTGATAATCGATTTAGGTATGTTTTGTTCAGTCAGCAACTCAGATTCAAAATGTGTTTTTAAATAATATGTTTATTACTACGTAAGACACAAATAATGATACGAGGTCCATCGACGTCAGTTTAGATTCCGTGATATGTAGTAAATTTGAATTGTTTGTATTATGCATGTAAAAGTCGCTGTTACAAATATAATTAGTTAAAAGTATATATTTATTATTTGTTGTCTTCGATTTCGAGCTACATTATACTCATTTTGGTTCATCACGTGACCGTCATCTTCCTCTTCATCTTCTACTTCGTCCTCTCTTCCTTGTTCTTCATCATTTTCATCGACTATGATGTCCAACCCTTCCAACACGCACATATTATGCAAACAACCAATAACATTTATGATCTGGCCGACAAACGTTGGACTATACCGCATGGCATTATCCCCAGATATGCACCTGAAGCGGACTTTCATCGCTCCAATGCATCTTTCGACGCAGCTTCGAGCGCGGGCATGGCTTTGCGTATAGCGATACTCGGGTGTATCTCTTGCAGCGTTTCGCACAGGCGTTAAAAGCCATGGTTGTAAAGGATAGCCCGAGTCTCCTAGAAGCATGAAATTACTTCCGTTGGCGTGTTGCAATCGCATTTCTTCTTCCACTTGCGATTGCCTCCAAATAAAAGCGTCGTTGGACGAACCTCCAAATTTCGCATTAAGCGCCAATATTCTCAAAGAATAATCGCAAACCTGAAACATGTGAAATGTTGTAAGTGAAATAATGTCAGTCATCCATTCCAGGTGGAAAATCTGAAAACGTTGCAAACTAAGGAGTTGATGAACATTCTGTATGTTATCAAATCTCATAGGATTAATTCGATTTCCAAAATAAAAAAGATAAATATTTACATAAAATTTTGTACATTCATTCACCCAGTAAACGAAAAACGATTGATCAAGATTGAAAACGATTGAAAACGATTCAGCATGCTACTCAGCGAATCGCGATTTTTTAAAAACTATTATTTTTGGTTCACGAGGTTGGTACACGAAGGAATGTATTCGAATTCGAAAACTACGATTAAAACTCGGTCTGCTGGTTTCGAATCCCTAATCTCATTAAAATCAAATTCTATTCAATCGTATGTGATCGTATCTCGTATTTAATTACATATAAATATACATTTTCAGGAGTTAATTAGAATCATACTCACTCGCTAATAGTATTTTATAGCATCAAGAAGGTTCAATAGTTGAACATGGTACAACAGTAAAAGTATAACTCATGTGTTCAACAATAAATACAAAACAGACAATTTAAAGAGTCGATAAAGGTTGCATTTAATTTTTAGTTTACTGGGCATCGTTTTCTCCTCAGTAATCTGAGTCGTATTGAAAAGTATTGAATGTTCAATACGAATGAATCACGTTATTGAATACGTTTGGATACTTTGAATACATTTGAATACGTTACTATCTCTAAAAATGGGAATTTCGGATTGATAATTCCACGTATGAATCCGTCCTGGCGGATTAACTGTCTTTTGAGATTATTGCAAGCCAGTGTCAAGTATTGAACAAATTAAACTAATTCGCCGTATTCAAAAAAACAAAAGATGAAGTTTCAATTCTGCCACATGTATAGAACATCAGAAGTATTCAAACGTATTGAAAGTTCGACAAGTCAATACGAAATCGGTCAAAAACATGATTCAACTGATTGTTTTCCAATACTGTTCAATACGATTCCAGTTACTGGGTCAAGATTCTGTCAGGTGACCTACGTTTCTTTAAAGAATCGATTCCTAGTTCCACAATTAACAACATACTTAATGTTTATCAACTTATTGGGTAAACAATAATTTTCAATATAATTGTATAATTCTGTCCTCAATCACGATTTCCCACCTTAAACATTTGTAATAATTAAATACGACATTACAATGAGCACGTTTTTGGAGTGGTTTCCTTTTCTGTCCATAATTGTGCTCCTCCTCGGTAGGTTTTAAGATGTTTATTAGCGTGCCGTCTACTGCTCCAAAAACGTTAGGGATCCCCATAATTCGCTGAAACGAGGTTGACATTTCGCGTTTTTCGTCGTCCGTGTTTGGGAACACAACCCAGCGATGAACAATATTTCTGAAAAAAAATCCGTGGAAAGTTAGATCGCTATCAAAACATTTTTGCAGGGCAATCAATTTTCTCACACGGGGAGAAATGCACTTGAAAATCAAAACCAAACTTCGTTTTCTTCTCAATATACAAATATGCAAATTCACTTTGATAATTCAGAAAACATTGCACCTCAAGAGAAGTAATAAAAGACATTTGTACAATTGTTGATTTACATTGTTTGTACACTGAGAACGTAGGAATGCAATATTCACACTCTCCGATCCATTTCTACCATATAATACAAAAATGTTATTAACAATATGTATCGGCAATTTATGAATTAGAATGTTATCTTATATACCTGTAAATGGCATCGATGATTTCATGGAGGATGTTAGATATACTCGATTGCGACATTGCAAGGTAGAATACTGAACCTGCTACTCGCTGGTATGTTCCTGTTGCAAGAAAAGCCAATGTCGCAAACACTTTTATTTCAAGAGGAATGGCATTCGCGTTTCTTGGAGGCAAAATCTCTTTCAGCTCGTTTATCAAGTACTGAACACAATACTTATTTAAACGAAATTCCTTAATAAATTTCCGGTTCGGAAATTGTAACGGGTTGGAAAAATCTCTCAAAGCACGCAAGAGTATTTGCAACTGGCGATACTCATTATGCTCGTCATCGCCTTGCAATCGATTCGCCCTCTGTCGCCTGTCCTCATCCTCAAACGCAGCAACATCAGCAGGTAACATTCTATGAGAAATCAAATTATGTTCATTTATCAATTTTTAAAAAATACTTATATTTATAAAGGTTATTGGTCATTAGCGACCACCACTTCACCCTGGTGGAAAAAACATTCTGCAAAAGTGTGCAAACGTCTTAAATTTGTCTGATAAAATCTGCAAAAAGTCTGATAACCTTCGAAAAACTCTAAAACTCTGCAAAACTTTACGAAACTCTATAAACCCACACAGCACTGCTCCGGATATTCTCCACAATCCTCGGAGATTCTCCAGAGATCTCCGGAGATTCTTTAGAGATCTCCGGAAATTCTTCGAAGCATGCTGTACGGGAAACTCTACAAAGCTCTAAAAACACTGAAAAAGTGCTGAAATTGGGACTTTTGCTGGAAAAGTCTGTAAATATTTAATGCAGAATTTTGCAGACGTTGGCAAATTGAAAAGGCGTATACAGCGGTCTGTGAAAAGGCTACAAAAGTCCGACTATTACTGAAAAACTTCGCAAAATTGTACAAAAATCTTCAGAATTTTGCAAATATTCGCAGATTTATATCTGCAAAATTCTTATAATATCTGAGAAAGTCAGAAAATGTACTCAGCAAACTACAAATCCACGAAAATCTGCGAAATTCTGTGAAATACATTTGCAGACTTTCCAAGTAATTATCAGACTTTTGCAGAGTTTACACAAACCGCGTAGTTTGAGTTTTGAATTTGCGAAACTCTCCGAAATTCTGCAATGTACATTTGTAGACATTCCCAGTTAAAGCCCCAATTTCAGCACTTTTCCCGAGTTTTTTTTAGAGCTCTGCAGAGATTTACAGAATTTTGCAGTTTTTCACAGATTACCAAAGTTTTTGCAGATTTTTTCAGATAAATTGCAGAGTTTTGCAGATTTTTTTTCCACCAGGGCATGTATCAATTTAATAATATCACTTGTACCAATTGTTTTTGACATACAAAACAATTGAGTCGTTGGGTGCAATAATGGCTTAAAGTCACTTAGGTCGTTTTTTCGGAGAACATGATTTTTGGAGTCTACACATTATGTAGTATCCAAAAATCATGTTCTCCGAAAAAATGACCTAAGTGACTTTAAGCCATTATTGCACCCAACGACTCAATTCTAAAGTTTAAAATTAAAGGTTGTGAACATCAAAGTTTAAAAAAAAAAACAGTTTGATCCATGTATATTTTTAAATTTGACAAAAGTTTGTTTTTAAAAACATTATAAAACTGAAACCTTGATAAAATAGTAAATCATAACATTTTTATTATTAAAACTACTAAAGTTCTTTTTGAAAAATTGAAAAGTCATGAAACCGTTTAAAAATTTTTTTCAACAGAAATGATTTAGACATCTGAATTTTTTGTCAAATTTTTATTCCCTCTTGGACTATTTTACATGATTTTTAAAATTTTGATTTTTCAAAATGACGTCATAAATGGCGACCCAAAACATTTTTTCGAAACTATTGGGCAGAGGTTAAAAAATGACCACGGCACAAATTATCAAACAAACGGATTTTATTGAACGTGTTTTAGTCTACAACGTTTCGTATCCGAAATCGAACTGAACAAAGACATAGCCTAACGGCCGAATCAAAAACGCCTGAAGCGACATCTACCGACATTAATTATACGCGGGAATATTCAAACAGTATGAATTGATTTCTAACACCCTCCCTCAATTTATACGTGTGAAGACTCATTTTCGAAGACCCAATTTGTTGACACAATAATCGTGTTTGCCGCTGGCGAGTGGTTTGGTCAAAATGTCCGCCGTCATCTCTTCTGTTGGCAGGTACTGTATGTCCAAGGGATGATCCTGTAGGGCTCAACGTATAAAATGAAAGCGTATGTCGATGTGTTTAGACCTAGAATGGAAGACTGGATTCCGGGCTAATTTCCCAGCTGACTGATTGTCATTGTAGATAACAATTTTCGACATGTCCTCGAATCCTAATTCCTGCACATAACTTGACAAGAAAATGGCTTCTTTGGCGGCTTCTGTAAGACACATATATTCCGCCTCCGTTGAGGACAATGCGACGGTTTTCTGTTTGCGGGAGCACCAGGAGATCGCCGATCCGGATAAATTAAAGTTGTAACCAGAATAAGATCTTCGGTCAACGGTGCAATTTCCCCAGTCTGCATCAGCGAATCCCACGATGCCCTGGTTGTTGCGCGAGTAGACGAGCTTCAGGTCTGCTGTTCCTTTAAGGTAGCGTAAAATACGCTTAGCTGCTTTCCAGTGACTTTGGTTGTTGCAGTTGTTGTATTGGCTCAGCATACTCACGGCATAAGAAATGTCCGGGCGAGTACAAACTGCGATGTACATAAGAGCTCCGAGAAGTTCTCTGAACGGATAATGGACTTGCTGTTCACTGTCATCTTCCAGGTCGAAGGTGGTTCCTGGAGCTATCGGGTTCTTCACTGGTTTGCAATCCTCCATTTGAAAACGGCGAAGAATGTCTCGAATGTAACCACTTTGGCATAGGGTGATCACATTTTTCCTTCGGTCGACTTCTATGCCCAAGCAATAGTCGATGGTTCCGAGGTCTTTTACGTCGAATCTGTTTGCGAGTTCCTTCTTGATTTCATTTGTTCTCTTCGAGTCTGCGGAGGCAATGACGACATCATCTACGTAGATCAACACGAAGACGGGATTTGACGAGACTGTGTCGACGTAAATGCATGGGTCCGCGCTGGTTGGTTGCAACCCGATTGTCTTCAAAGAAGAATCCAATTTTTCGTGCCATTGTCGTCCTGCCTGTTTGAGTCCATAAATGGCCTTTCTGAGTCGACAAACTTTCTCTCCGGATTTCAGCTCCTGTAACATCGTTTCAGCTTGTTTGATGAGAGATTTATCCGCTTCAGTGACGATAATTTTCTGAAGCATTTCCTCCAAAAATTCTGGCAGCTCCATGAAGATCTGGGTATCGATATCTCCATTGAGATATGCAGTGGTAATGTCAAGTTGAGAAACTTGTAAGTCAAACTTAGCAGATAAGGCCATAAGCAGGCGGAATGACTCCATTCGGGCTACTGGCGCGAAAGTGTCCACGAAATCGATGCCTGGCCTCTGGGAGAAGCCTCGTGCCACAATTCTAGCTTTTCTGCGATGTAAAGTCCCATCTGGATTTAATTTGTTCCTGAGAACGGTTCTGCAATCGATGACATTTCTGTTCTTCGGTCTGTTCACCAAGTCCCAGGTCTGATTCGCAATCAAGCTCTTGATTTCCGAATATATCGCATTGAACCAGTCATCGCGGTTTGGTCCTGTTGTGGCTTCGTCGATGTTGACTTCGGAGGCACTCATCGCTGTGTCAAGGTCGTAGAAGATTTCGTCCTCTTCGTGGTTTTCGTCCACTTGGTTACCTCCTGTTGATTGGCATTCCTCTCGTGCGATGTCCGAACGTTCTGGATGTTCAGTCTCAGAGTCTTCGGGGTCGTATCCGCCGGGATTCTGTTGGTCAGTTGTTGAGTTTAATAACTTCTTCGGACGTCCTCTTTTTCCGGTTCTCAGAATCTTGGGTCGTCCACCTCCTCTCTTTGGCAATCTGTTGACGATTTCGGCTTGCAAGTCCCGATGATCCTCAATTGGTGCCGGAGTAAGAGCGACTTCCTCGAATCCACGAAATGGTGATTCACTGTCGTCCGTATCTTCATCGATATCATCCGCGCCCTGGTCGATCACTTCCTGGTTGATAGCGCTGGGGTGAGTTCCGATGTCCGTTGTGGTCCTTTCTATCTCGCACGCCTCTTCAGGAGCAAAATCGTCGTACGTACCCTTAGGATCGAACGTATCCAAGAATTTGACGTCTCTTGAGATGTGGACCTTCCTTTCGGAGGGAACCCACACGCGATATGTTTTCGGATGATTCGAATAACCGATGAATGTCCCTGGCACGCCTCTCGGTTCAAATTTACCTTTGTTGGGAAGTTTGCTGAGAATGAAGACCTTGGATCCGAATGCACGAAGGTGTGAGATGTCGGGTTTGCTTTTGGTCCATTTTTCGTATGGAGTTCCGTCGGCCAATCCTTTTGTCGGACATCTGTTTCGGACGTAGTCCGAATAATGGCTGTCATTATCGCTTCGGCCCAAAAAGATGGTGGCAAGCCAGAGTCGATCACCATACATCGCGCAGCTTCTACCAGAGTACGGTTCTTGCGCTCAGCGATGCCGTTTTGCTGCGGCGTGTAAGGGACCGTTAATCTGCGCTGGATGCCTGCTCTCTGAAGGATCTCGTTCATTCTGACGTTGCAGTATTCCCGGCCGTTATCAGATTGTAATGCTTTAATCTTGTAACCGGTTTGATTTTCAGCCATATTTTTGAATAAAATAAATTTGTCGACGACTTCTGATTTATTGTGCATGAAATAAATTTCACACCAACGAGTGTGATCATCTATGAATGATACAAAATACCTTGCGTCGCTCAGTGACGAAGTCCTCATCGGGCCGCAGACGTCGCTGTGAATGAGTTCCAGTGGTTGTTTCGCCGAGGTCTCCCTTTTGACGAAAGGTTTACTCGACATTTTTCCTGCAAGGCAAGTTTCGCATTTGCTCAGGTCGATGGTGTCGTTGAAATTTAAGCCATCAACGTTTTGATTTCGTAGCATGTTGATCATAGTCTTGGGATTAAGGTGCCCTAATCGCGCGTGCCAAGTTTTCATGTCATTTTCGGAATTGATCGGTTTTGAGACGGAGCAAGCTGTCTCCTCTTCCTCGTGAATGTAATACAAATTACCGATTCTGTTTCCGATGATTTTGACTTTACCGTTATTGTCTTTTACGGTTGCGCAATTTTTCGAAAAAATGACTTCATGACCATTATCTACGATTTTTGATACCGAAATAAGATTCGTTTTTAGTCCCGGGACATATAGCGTGTCCTTTAGTGTGACAGTTTGATTCGCGGTTTTGAATTGCACGTCACCCTTGGCTTCGATTTGTATGCGACGATCGTCAGCGAGTTTCAAATTGCTGTGCATTTCTCTCGCGCGCGTAAATGCATTTTTATCAGAGCATAAATGTGACGTACAACCGCTGTCAACACACCATAGACTACTCGAATCGCGTACACCATAGACTTTCGATACATCGTTACCTGCAAAGAAGCCGCAGTGAGTCTCTTCAGCTTGGTTGGCACTTTGTTCACTCAACTTCTTTTTGAGTCTGCAATCAGCTTCCTTGTGTCCTATTTTGCTGCAAAAATTGCACTTTACCTTCGATTTCGGCTTTTTCGGGCGCTGAGTACCTTCGGACGACGAGTGGCTTGGTTTGCTGCCGGTGGCGCCATCGTGCGACTTCTTGAAGAACTGCTTCCCGGACTTCACAAACATGGCGGTATCCGAGTCTCCGCCGTTTCGTTTCTTCATCCGCGCGCTGTGTTCTTCGATGATTTTTGATTTCAGGGAGTCGAGATCGGGCAATGCGTCACGCGATTCAATCGCGCAACGGAAGTTGTCGTAACTTTCTGGAAGGCTGTCGAGGAGCATCATTGCCAGTAGTTCTTGATTTATGTCGATGTCCATCTTTTTCAGTTTGTCTGCTGCATCGAAGAATCCGGCCAAATGATCCTGGAGATCGTCGCCTTCGCGCATCACGTGTCGAGTGAGACGTTTGAGTAGCGATACTTTGCGCGCCGGTCCTTTTGAAGCGTAGATGGTTTCCAATTTTAACCAAATGTCGCGTGATGTTGTGCAGTCCTGAATTTGTTTCAGTTCTGATGGATTTATCGACAGGATTAAATCCGCTTTAGCTTTGCGATCCGCCAAAACCCAGGCCTTGTGTGCTAATTGGGCTTGGGCGAGCGCTTGGCCTTCGCCTTCGACAGCAGGAGCTGGTGTTTCGCCCGAAACGTACGCCCACGTGTCGTTTCTTATTAGCAACGCTTCGGCCTGGATTTTCCAGGTGTCATAATTGTCGCGAGACAACATTTCGAGTCGCGTTGAATGCAATCCGGCCGCCATCTTTGGATGCGAGACGATTTCGATTTCGCGATTTTACTCGTATCCCGGTTTTCACGGATCGCGAAAATGCCGTTGTAATTTAGTCGCGTGTTTCGCGGCCTGGGCCCATAACCTATTGGGCAGAGGTTAAAAAAATGACCACGGCACAAATTATCAAACAAACGGATTTTATTGAACGTGTTTTAGTCTACAACGTTTCGTATCCGAAATCGAACTGAACAAAGACATAGCCTAAC
>JABFPB010005553.1:0-13166 GCA_022817645.1 Ceratoteleas bidentatus
TGTCACCCTGGGACAGCCCTCACATATTGGCACCTCGGGACGAGCCGGTAGTTGTCCGGTGGCGTCCCCCTCCCGCTAGATCGACTAGCTGTGTCGATGGGAGGCCTCTGGAGGTGCCCTAATGGGCCTGAGCTTCGGCCGGCCATTCAAATATGGGACGCCGATCGCAGCGACATCTAGGAGCCGTCGGACGACCGCCAAGAGCACCACACCAGCGGACGAGCAACAGCGTCGCGGGCAGGTGGGGCAGAGGGCCGAGCGGAGGGGAGAAGGCACAGCGCCTTCATATGCGGCGAGCGATGGGTGCTCGCTCTCTCTCAGCGGCGCGATTCCAGAAGCGGGATCGGAGGAACGGCCGGGACGACCCGGGGAAACCCGGGGAAACCGTGAGCTCTCGTCCCCGAGGTCCAGGTCTTCGCCGATAAGTATTTTTTTTGTATTCGGGGCTGTGAACCCTATTAGTCGTTTGTTCGGGGCTGTGAACCCCACTAGTTTTGTGCGGGGCTGTGAACTCCATTAGTCTTTTGGTCGGGGCTGTGAACCCCATTAGGACTGTGTTCTTTTATTAGGGGCTGTGAACCCCATTATTAATCGTGTGAATTTTTCGGTTTATTTTAGTAGCGAGTCATTACGTTTTGGGAAAGTTTTATTGGTTATACTTTTCGGTATTAGGAGTAGTTACTTGCTCGATTCTGATGTCAATTAATTCGTTTTCTATTTTGCGACGTTACTGCGGAATTATGTTAGGTGCAACATTTTGGGCTATCTTAGTTTGTGTGTGAGGATAAGCTGTAGAGAGCGTTAGGGTATTTTTTGAGTTGTAGATATTTAGATATTATTATTTTCGGTTGTAATAGCTTATTTTGGGTTGTATTGGGTTGCGAACATATTTTCTGCTTTGCGGGCGTCATTCCGGACGTCATTTTGTTTTAGCGCCACTTGGTTAGGATTGCATACGGCGAGTTAGTAAATTAATGGTGGAATTAGGGTTGTGAACCTTGTTAGTTTATTGTAGTTAATTAGTATTGCAAAATTAGTTTACCATTCTGCCTAGCGGGCGCCATTGCGGGCGCCATTTTGTTCAGAGGTGATCTGTTGTTAAGTTCTATTGGGTATAATTGGGGGTTGTTTGAATAAATGGCATTGTTGTGATGTTTTGGAGAAATTAAGGACGTCTTATTGAGATCCCAGATCCTTTTTGTTCGGACCTGGAGTTATTCCGCTTCACGGATATCTCCAGAAAATGTTGTATAGTTTGTTTTTCTGGGCCGGATATCTGTGGCGAAGTGGACGTCACCGATATTTCGGCACAAAATTTTGTGACCCGAAATTGTCACGTCACAGGTTACGATTTTCTATTCAACACTACTCAGTGTGGTGCAAACGACTCAGTCGTTTACAGTTTTCTCCGTGTAAGTTAATTTCCATTGTGACAAGGATGAAACGACTAAGGACTTGTGGGATGGTGTTTGAAAAGCGTCGATGAAAAATGATGATTCCTGGAACCATTCTATGAAAAAGTTATATTGGTTTGAATTTTGTCAGTTTTTTTTTACGCGGAGTGTATATATATTTGGTGCTTCAAGAGTATTGAAATGTGTATTTAATGCTATGATATATCTCTCTTAAAAGTTCATAGAATTTGAATTGTGCAGTATATTATGACCTACCGGGCGTGTAGTTGACCATCATTCGAACTATCTTGTCGCTTAAATTAGTAGTGAACATTCCAGAGGCGTTCACATACGGCGTATTAACTAACGACCCATTAATTTTGAAATCTGTCTCATACGGGAACATCCGTAACTTCAAATATTTCAGCAACTCATTACTTCGGCGGTTGAACTCCAGCTCGTATTTAGGTGCGTCTATGTGCGAGGAAAATTCGCCTGTATCTTCCGCGTAGAAGCCCCGTTTGTAATTACCAAAGTTTTTCGTGGAAACATAGCTAAGAGGTCGCCGGTAATTAAGCACACCTTCTATGTTCAATTGCATCCTGGTCTTGGGGTGTCTACTGATGATCGAATACTCGTAAGCTCTATTAAACGGTAAGTTACTTTTATCACTTAATACTCCGGAGAGGATAAGCAGTTTGTTGGGATTGTGCGCGTAATCCATTAGAATGGCTCCAGTGAAGAGGTCACTTGCGTTTTTCTTGGATATCCTCCCAGTGATAGTGACATTCTTCTTGAACGTTGGGTGCCTGAACATCAGAACCGCTTTCTGGTACTTGATGTACTTCTCTCCGTCCTCTGGTACGTTGGTCCACGCGAACGCGGTTCCGACTGTGCGGCGTCTCTCATTCCTGGAGATCCAGGACAATGTAGCGTCCGAGTTGATTTCAGAGTTAGTTATCGCGTAAGACCCGTCCAGAGTGAAGTTTCGCTTCGGGTGCTTAAATGTCATGTTGATGCTTTGATTCTCCTCCAACTCTGTCGTTCTATTGATAATGTTCAAGCTGTAAGACACCCAAGCGTCCTTTGCAAGTCGCAGCCAAGTGTTGTGGTCGAATTCTCCAGACAGAACTTTGTAATCTGTATGAAGTTCCACTGTGCGATTCACATGTTCAGCCTTCAGGATGATGTCCTGACCATCGTGCGTGGTCCGAATCTTAGACTCCCCGGTAAGATTAAAGGCGCTAGCATTATTTAGGTTGTAGACGTTGACGTGTTTGAACTCCACTGTCGGGTAATTGGTTCCGGCATTACCTCCACTGTATTCGAACTGGTTAATGTATTTGACTCCGACTGGCTGAAAGATATTTTCAATCTTCATTTGGATACGCTCCCTCTCGAAGCCAGCTCTGGATTCACCTTCTGAGCTATATTTAGCATCGTACATGGTTTGGTTGTTGTAAGTGAGGACAGAGTAGCCAGTGGTGACGAGTAATTTTTTTTTATATCCGTAGGTTAGCAAGGCGATGTGACGAGTGTTGATAGGTATCTCCATGTAGAAAGTTCCGTCTAGATCGGAGTCCAGTTTGTTACTTGAATAAGAGTACTGGGAATGGAGGAGGGCCTCGTTGCTGGGCCAAATTAGCCTGACTTTGCGCTCGTTCTCCTTTCTGTAAATGATGAGACATCGATATAAGGGTTTTGGTATAAGTATATGATTAGTAAATGGATTGAAAGTTTATTTCAAAACTTACAAAGTAGTGCGTAACATGAAGTCACATCCTACACGGGACATATTAACTACGGTCGTGCTGACCATTAGTGTGCCGACCATGTTGACTATGTCTGAGTAAGAGACCTTTGCGTAACCGACATTTTCGCTTGCAGGGGAGTGCACGTTTGCCTCAATGGCCTTCCTTTTTGGATCAGTTGAATCATAGCTGAGCTCTACAATCACCGTCTCTTCATCCAGATACTTTGGAGAGTGCAAGAAGTATTTAAGAGAATGTTCCTGGTCGGTGAGGGTGATGTTCAGGACGTTGTTAAGAAATTCGTTTGGCTCGTGACCCCATTGCAATTTCAGATGTCCGTCGATTTCTTGTTTGCTCATCAATACCTAACGGTTAGTAAAAGAAATTTTTTTCAAACAACTCACCCAGTGATATTGAATAATAAACTTTAGACATCAAAATACGCACCGATCCGTCGGAAGCATAGTTCTTCTTCGATCCTTTTGAGTCATAAGTCATAGCATAAGATGCGTCCTCGAAGCCTCTAACCGACTTGTATTTGATACTAAAGTCATGCTGGTCCATGTCGGGTGGTGGTAAAATCACGCTGAAATACACTTCCGACTGTTCCAGTTTCTTCGCGTGCAGAGTGGCATTAGTCGCAAATCGCCAGACGTCTTTATCAACGATTATATCGAACCCGACATTCACGTCTTTAAACTCCCGTTTTGGGTTGACAAAGAACGCCTCGACATTCAGTTCTTTGTCCCCGATGATCTTGTCTTCTCCTCGGCGGCCGAGTATTAACTTACCGTACATGTCTGTTAACATTTCGCTCTTCCAAGAAGCATGAGCGTAACTCTCACCATCGTTTAGTCTCTTGTTTAGCCGTATGTCACCTTCGTTTCCGCTGACTAGCACATTCGTATTCACTGTGAGACTTTGCATGTCGTTGCGAGGGGTTTCTAGGTGGACATAGACACTCGTGTTGCCGTTAACCCGCACATTCAAGAACGTGTCAAATCGATATTCCACCTTCTCTGGTTTGTACGAATCGATGAAGTCTGGACGAAGTTCTGCCGTAGTCTTTACGTCCCAGTTCAAATAGTTTGCGAAGCTGAGATTAACGGTGCCGTTAAGCCAGTCGCTCTTTGTCGAAAAAGACATGCTGTTATGATCCTTTTGCAACGTCAAAGTCGTTGGGGATGAAGGGTCCGGATTTTCGAGCTTGGGAGTGATGACCATCTCGATGGCCAAGGGTTCCGGTTCACCCTGAACAGTAATCGATGTTTCGATTTCGTAGACGTTCGGTCGGTCCGTGTTCTTTAGGAGACCGTATAGATTGTATGAACCATCCTGGTTCACCTTTACCAAATCACCTGAGAATTTGAGATGTCGAGCATTCGGCAGGGGCGAGTAAATATCGGCTGTGACCTTCTTGTCATTGTTCATATCGGCAATCAAGACGAATTCACGCTCGGGGTATTTCAGGGAGAGATTCAACTGGTAAGTGTCGTTCTCATACTTCGGCGAGTTGAAATGGAATCGGGAGTCGAATTTTTTTAGAGCATCCAGGCAAGTGGTTAAAGCTAGGCTCGCTTTGATAGAGTTTTTATCGAATTGCCAATCAGCTCCAAGATGGTTCTGTAAAGACAATACTGTCATTGAATACATTTTTGGAGAAAGCATGAAAGTTGTCGTTCTTATACTTACCGATAATTTTTCATCACCCTCTTCGATAAAGAGGCCAAACGTCACTTGTTTGTGGAGTCCCGTAAAATCAATCTTGGCTACACTCTTGGATTTTGGTATTAGGAAAATTGGAGTGGTGATCTGCGATGTGACTGTCACATCCCAGAAGTTCTCTTCGGTCTATGGAGATAGATTTTTCAAAATGTATTAAAATTGAAGAGGTATATCCACTAAGAAAATCGTATCCTATTTTAGGTTGGAAAATACATTTCCTTTCATTATATATTATTCATCTCCTTGATCCATTGATGTCAGTACCCATAGTATAATCCTGTGCCTTGGCATAGGAATAAACGATGGATCGCGTCACCGTTTTTTTATGATCGCGAAACCTGTAACGGTTGAAATCAACCGAAAATTCCGTGACAGTACATATTTTAATCATGTGGACGTTCCATGCTTTTATCAGTCAAATTTTATTTTAAAATAGCCTGGTAAAATCCATCTTTTTACTCGATGGATCGGTGGATTTACTCATCCTATTAATCCTAAAGAATGCAATGTTTCTTAAGGTATATGTTTAAGGGGGCATTTTCATTTGGAGAGTCGAAAAATGGGTAAATTTTGGAATTTTTTGCGGGAAAAGTAAAACTCGTAGAAGCATGCGGTTTGGATGTTACGAAAACTTATTTTTTTCTCTACAAAAGCTATTTTTTTTATTTTCAAATAATTATTTACACGGCCGCCACGGACAATTACATTAAAAGTTTTACGCCGCAAAGTGCTTCACCGCAAACACTTCTGGGCTTCTTGTAGTCATCTAAAACAAAATCGACTAAGGGGGTTTTAAACTAGACTAAATTCTCTGGAGGATGAACTGTTGTCTATAAAATTGATCGAAATCTAACGAAATGCCGACCATTTGAAAAAAGTCTCATTTTTCACCCTATTTTTCTGTGCTTTCAAATGGTCGCTATTTTCTTAGATTTCGACCAATTTCATTGATAATATTTTATCCTCCAGAGAATTTAGTCTAGTTTAAAACCCCCTTACTCGATTTTGTTTCAGATGACTATAAGAAGCCGAGGAGTGTTTAGGGTGAAGCGTAAAACGTGTAATGTAATCGTCCATGGCGGCCGTGTAAATAATTATTTGAAAATAAAAAAATGGCTTTTATAAAGAAAAAAATAAGTTTTCGGAACATTCAAACCGCATGCTTCTACGAGTTTTACTTTTCGACTACGTTTAGATAACATTTAGATTTACATTTTTCGACTCTCCAAATGAGAATGCCCCCTTAAGGGTAATTTTAAGTACCTCAAAACCTCCTTCGAAATTCACGTAACAGTCCTCAGCAGTTGCTAGGAATTTGAGCTTGATAATATTTTCCTCAAAATCGATTGCTGTCGTCGTATCGATTCTTTTCAGCATAGATAAGGGCGTACGAACGTTTAATTTGATTAAATGATTTCGCAAATCGTGTTCCTCTTCTTCAAAGTATGTGTAGTTTGCCGTAAAGCCACTCTGATAGAACAATTATATTGATTTAGTTTTATTAACTAAGAATGACAATTTGTTATAGATATTAATTTTAAATTATTTCATATAAGTACTGAGCGTTCTTACCAGATGCCAAGTTTTGTTGTCTCTTACGTGGACCAACATCAGCATCAAGTAGTTTGAAGTTTCAAAGTCAACAGTGAACTCGTTATTACAGCTGATTTCAGACGCCCATATGAAAGGGGTGTCAATGCTCAATTCGTTTTTGATATGCATAACATCAGACATTTCGAAATTGTCGGCAAACACTATTTTACCCTGGGGTATTTTCAAGGATCCGAGAAAATTGTAATTGTATCCTATTTTGTCTATATCCAAGCTACCAGTCAGTGGTTCAATGATGACCATGTTTACCTGAAACAATTGTAACAACGTGAATACATTATTCTGTTTACAGAGTATATGTATACTCTACCTCAATGTCTCCTTGCCAAAAGAAATTATCTTCTTCACTGTCTTCGTCTTCTTCCTCTTCATCCTCTTCGTTTTCTGAAGTTTCTTCCAGAACTTCCTTTTTGGTAGATATTGACAGAGGAGGAGGCTTTGGCCCTCCGTGAGCCTTAAAACCAGCTAAAAGTTCCATGACTCTTAAGGAAAATTCAGTGTCGACATCCAAACTATTGTTCGGCTCGACAGTATTGACGAGGAGTTTAGTGATGACTCCAACTTCCTGGAAGCCTTGCAAAGGCGTGTAGAAGATGTAAGTGTAATGGAACTGTGTAAGACTCTCATAATACCACACTCCCTCGAAACCAGCAGTCATATTGTTGTACGCTGCTCGGAAATCAGCTTCTTTCTTGTTTAATTTCGCAACGAGTAAAATCCTCTGAAGCATCTCAATTGGGGTAGCTACCAGGAACTTTACGTTGTAATCGGATACATGCGCGTATAACTGGAAGATAACTTCGAACCCTATGGGACCGGAAGGAGTGAGAATTTCAGCGACAATGTATCTGTTTGACTCGGAGAGACCGAACCTGCCACGGCTGTAAGCGTATTTCTCTACTGGAGTGGTCACGTTGAATTGAATCTATTAAAAGTAGAAGGTTTAAATTTATGTCTTGAAACTAGAAAAACACTTTCTTATAATAAGAGGTTTCTTTACCTAGAGCAAAGATGTTACATAAATATTTTACTAGATACGAACCATAGATTCCTTAAAGTATGCGATATCGCCGGTCAGATGACCTGTGTACTTTCTTTTGTCCAGATCGATGTTAGCCGCACCTATGTACTTCCAGTCTGGTAGAGAACGCAGGTGACAACGTAACTCGCCTTTCTTGTAGTTGGCTATAGGAGATATCAAATGCATGGTGCCGGTGAGGTTGAATGTATCCGTGGTTTCATCTCGATCGAGACGCCAGGCACTTTTGACATCCACTATGTTGTCAGGATGGTACTTTACCAACACTCTTGAGTCTATTTTTGATGCGTAGATCTGCTTGTGTGTTATATTTGCTGTCAGCCATCCGATAGAATGGATTGTGCTAAGGAAACCACCGTTCATATTCCACTCTATGATACCTTCATCTGTAACGTCATTAGTGTACCCGTCGAATGTGGCCAACATTCTCTCGGAGTCTTGCCAATGAGCGCTACTGCTGGCTACGAGAGTGTGGTTCTGCTGCACATACCTGCAATTTTTTGCCATTTAAATAAATTGTCATTCTACATCAACCTAAATTCCAAGAATAGTCTTACTTGGCATTCAACGATGTCTTTTTCCAAGTTTCGAAGGGGGTTAGGAGTAATGATTCAAACTTGAACATCTTTGACCAAACTTTCATATCGTAATCGACGTCTACCAACAGTCTTATAGCATCGTCTCTGCTCCACTCTAGATTAGCGTCAAGAACGTAGTTATTTGGTTTGTGCACTGCGTACAAACTTGTCCCGACTATTACCCTGCCCGGATACGACATTGACAATGTCACCGTCATGTTTTTCTCCGGCCCATTCTGGTACTTGTCCAACTGTAATTTGGCAGCGAACTTCAAAGATGGATCCCTGTTCGCATCCCATTTCACCTCAATGCCATACTCTTTCCTGTCCAGATCGTTGATTTTGGCAGCCCTGAAGTGCACATCTCTCCATCTGTCGAGGTGTAATTCCAAGCGCATCTCCCGGTTTGTGTCGATGTTGGTGCCGATCGAGTAAAAATAGTTTTTGTACCGAACCTCACTATAGGCATATACCTGGGACGGCGAGGGAGTCGTCAGATTTACTACCAGTGCATATTTGTCTAGGGTGTGTTGTTCCGCGTGTAAGCTGACCAACAACATTGTAACGTCCTGATGAAATTTGCAATTCAGCATAATATCGTTTGCGAAACTGGGGGACTTGAGCAATAGTTTTAAGGTGTAGCTTGTGGCAATAACGTTGGACTTATCGAGGTAAGTCCCGCGAGCTGTCATGTTGTGACCACTGAACCATGTTCCCGAGAAATCTAGCTCGTATTCGTGGCGTGACCTCTCATGAACTCTGGCATAAATCAACATTGAGTTGAAATTTGGTATTGTTAGATTCGCGTGACCTTCTATAGCGAACAAGGCCCCTCGAGGTAGGTTCGTGGTGACCGTAAGAATAATTTCCTTGTTCGGAGCGTAGCGCACCAGGAATGTTGTCTCCGAATCAACCCCTACCGACGAATGGTGTACGGCCACTTTAATATCTAGATTTTGAATTGGCTTCGTAATAGAGAAGTCTGCGCTAACTTTCGCGCCAGGGTTGTTGAAATATGCTTTCGAGTAAGCTATTATAAATTTCGCAGTTAATTTGTGACGGTCGTCCTTTAAGTGCGGACTCGAGTTGACCTCTAGTCGCAGTTCTAGGTGCCCGAGAGATTGCTCATACCAGGCGGAGATAATTGCGTTCAGATTTGGATATGCGGTGGAATGCAGCTCGACCTTCGCAGATCGATATATCATAGTTTTGGTAGACCTATTGGTTAAAGATACTTCCAGTTGAAGCGTTTCTCTTTTAGGCATTTTTTGTAACTGGTACTCGACTTTCAGGTTACTTTCGATACTGGTGCTTCTCTTCATAATATAACCCAACACTCTACTCCAGACACGCTTTGTTTCGAAAGTTAGTTGGATATCGCATTGTGCTATGTTATTTTTGTACTGGTTCCGAACAGTCCCTGAAAATCCAATATTTGTTGTAGGTGATAGTAATGGATGAAAGTAGAAC
Source organism: Ceratoteleas bidentatus (assembly GCA_022817645.1). NCBI lineage: Eukaryota > Metazoa > Arthropoda > Insecta > Hymenoptera > Scelionidae > Ceratoteleas > Ceratoteleas bidentatus. The sequence goes on from JABFPB010005553.1 coordinate 9,569, forward strand.
ATGATTTAAAATGGATACCTGAGAGTTCCACTATTCTTTCACTGTTTACTGCTATGTATACTTTAGGAGTGTAGGTATAACCATAGGATCCTTTTTTCCTCGAATATCCTATTCGGGCATCCAAATGTTTAGTTCCTTTGATGTCCAGACCAACGTCAACCATCATTTCATCGTCCGTTCTCTTGTAGGTACCTGAAAAATTTACTTTGGGTATAAAAATCCTTTAAGTGTTCGAAAAATTATTGTTTTTAAGATAATACCTTTTGCAACTAAAGAATTTCCTGTGGAGTGTAATAACAGTGTTACGTTGTTATTTGTGACGTCGAAAGATAAAGTTGCACTGAGTTCTCTGTGCAGGTGAGAACCCGGAGTGTCAAAAGCCATCTTGATTACACTCTTATTCTGTAAAATAGAATAGAACATAAATGATATGAGTGAATATTCGTTGCCTTACTTTATTCTAGCCATTAAATTCGAAAGTTTATAGATTACCGCAGTTCGTTCCCACTTGTACTCCATCAGGTAACTCTTCGCGGTAAGATCTGCTTTTATCAGTGATAATTTGAACATAGTAGGCCCACTTAGGAGGAAAGATAGAGACTTTGGATCGTTGGTGACGTTGGGAAAATAATAATCCATACAAAGTTTGAGGCCGAACAAGCGATCCAGTGCAGACCAGCTGCATGTCGTATTGCTTATCATACCCCTGTTGGACCCTCGTATGACAGGGGGTTTGGAAATGTCCTCTAGGTTTTCTCCTGGAATTTCGGAATATCCTAGTACACTTTCCTCAACTTGTAATCCGTTTCCTTTGACGAAAAGAATGTCCGAGCGCAAAGACAGCATTTCCACTTTGTCGTTAGGTAAACTTATGCTCAAGCGAGCCAGCTGAGTTCCTTTGATGTTCAATTCTACTTCGACTGCCCCAGAAGAGTACATGTTCGACCTCAGTTTGATTCCGGCGGTTTTGTAGAACACATCAACTGTCATAGATCCAGTAAGTTCAATGTTCATACTGAAAAGATAATTAAACTGTTAGAATAAAGTATGTAAGGATATAAAATGAATGTTATTAGAACAGTTTTCATGTAATGCTACCTAGGCATAATGCTTCCTACAAAGTCCATCTCGCCTTTACTAAATATATGTTCACTATTCAGCAGACCAGCTATTTTAAAATTACACGCAGCGGATGCAGTTAGATCTAGTCGAACCGGTAAACCGAATGATGAGGGAACTACGTAAGATGAGTCCAGCATCATCGCCGTGTTCTCGTAGTGAATTTCTTGGCCAGACAAAATCTGTTTGATCTTTGTCCAAGGATTTAGGCTGTTTAAGGTCGAACGAATTTCTTTGTCACCGTTTAAAACAGTAAACCTCAGTTCGTTACCAAATATCTTGTATCCCATACTAATCCGGGGATTTTCGAAATTATTGTCTATGACGTTCGGCAAACTTTTTACGTCACTCCAATAGTTGTCTTGGTTATCCGTGGACCTGAAATATCTTAAAAATTGCTTAAAGTGCTTGGCGACCTTGTCACTTCCGAAGGGGCCTGCGGGACCAAATAGGCTTTCCGCGTAGAACTCAAGACCTTCGGCTCGCATGGATACTTCGTATGCGTTTACGGATTCGCCGAATAGGTCGAGGGTAACATTAATTGTGGCGGTTCGCGGTATGTAAGACTTGGTCGAAAAGATGAGGTTGCTTTGATAGTTGGCACCAAAGTTGTATTCCTCGGAAAAAAATGACTTTTCGTAGTTGCGGGAGAATTTTCTTATGTCACTGTTAAATTTGTCGCCCAAGTCATAGTCAGTAAGAAGACTCTGAATTTCAATTCTGGTAGGCGAAGATGAAGCGAGGAGGTTAGTAAGATGACTCCAAACGAAGGATCCCACTGGTAAAAAATATCGATCGATATAAATATAAGCACTCATATTAAAACTATAATAGTACATTACGCAACGAGGCCGGGAAATAGGCGTTTCTTGACGAGTATATGTGAAAGTTGAAGGGAGAAATTGAGTTAAAGTTGAGTTACCATTAAAAAAGACGTTTTTTTTTAAATTTGTTTGTCTTCCACAGATTTTGCCACACTACAGGTCTGGATGAAACGAATGTAGCACGGGCGAAGCCGAGTCAGGAATTATTTTTTCATACCTCTGCGCCGAAAACGTTAACTTTCAATCCTCGCGGTCGCGCCGAAAGTTGACGTTTCTGAACAAATGTTAACGGTACGAAAGTCGCGACTTACGGTCCGACAGGCAAATCTTCGATCCTCCTTTCTCGGTTAGAAAGTTGACTTTTTTCGGCGCACACGGCATGAAAAATATCGTATGGGCCAAAAAACATGGGCCGAAAGTTGATTATCCCCGACGAGTTTTTTCAGTCCTCGGTTTCGCCTCGGGCTGAAAATCTACTCGCAGGGAATCATCAATTTCCTGCCCCTGTTGTATAATATACTATTCCCGCCGAGTTGCGTACTTTATTTTTCACAACAAAAGCACGGGAAACTCAATTTACTACTCTGAAAACTGAGAGGAAATTAACCATTTTCCTTCCAGTTTTTAGGGTGGGAAATTGAGTTTCCCGTGCACGTAAGGTGAAAATGTATTTTAAATAGACCATTTATCAAAAGTTACCCGAAAAAGCAAATTAGTAATGAAATCTGATTATTAATATATATTGATATAACAGATATTTTAATGGACAGACCCTTAGTGCACTAACCTTGGTTGACATCTTCTTCCTTAAGTGCATACTTGATGGTCCTGATGACGTTGTAATCAGCACATCGCATAACTTGTAAATAAGAGGCTATTCGGATTTCGGAATCCATTGTGCTGTTTCGGTAATGTTCCAGGAAGTAGTCTCTTGTTTCTTCACACGATGTAAACCTTCGATGTGCATCTACTGCTGCTATTTTGGTTTCAGTGGACACGAATCCGCTAGGGTTATCGATACACTTTCGAAGCTTTTCCCGTAATGATTTCGTTTCGATTCCCATGTTCCCAATTGCTTTTAAAGCTTCTAAGGTCTGAAATATATGTCATTCAGTATTTATGTTTACTAGGTTAAGTTAGCGCGCGCCACCATGTTTGGCGTAATATTTTTCTTATGTTCTATACATAATAAAAATAAAATACTCAATGTAGAATCTATATTCAGCGTTTTATGTAAGGCATTACGGATTAATAAGTGAAAATTCATTTTTTTTTTCAAAGATGTCCCTCATCTCACTAACTGACAAAAGGGTTGGAGAACGGAAAGATTTAACTGATGTTGGCATCGAATACTTCTATTGAAGCAATTAACTTTATGTATCACGTGCGCGGTAAGTGTGCACTTACCGCCCGCTCGAGAGGGCGGTAAGTTAGTCATCTTTAGAGTCGTACCACGCTTCTTACAACCGTATACTGACCACCGTATACTTGTCACCCTGTCCAGCAGGCGGTAAATGCACATACATTTGACTTCGTCTCGCACTGCGTTCGGAAGCCCTCATGCTCGTCTCGTGTTGCCAACTCCACGCAGGTCAATAATGGCTCACTTACCGCCCTTGATACATAATATACTATTACATACATAATTTTTTATA
>JABFPB010005554.1:0-13156 GCA_022817645.1 Ceratoteleas bidentatus
AAATACTCTTTGGAAAAGTGTGTGCGTGAGTGCGTGTTTCGACGTATTTTCGAGAATCAAGATACCGCGACGCAATCGCTCGTACCAGTCCGAGGTATGGCTTGGACGACTACCTCTATCATCGGACGCACAATCAACTTTCGCTCTGAACATGTTTAGTTGCCATGCAATAATATCACACACAGTCAAGGATACACTTCCGGCGACGTGCACGTCGGAGTCAGTCAACTGTCGCAGCCGCGACAGGAAAACAAAATCGACAACAAAAATGGCATGAAAATCAAGGCTTTAGAGGGAACGGCGGAAAAAGCGAAACTGGAACAAACGAGTACGCCCGTGGCGTCGTTTGTCACGCGTTTGGCACACGATGGGTCGTTACAGTACATACACTATACCGTCACTGAGAGGGCCATAATACTTGCGAATAACAACCGTGTATTCGTCGAATTGCATTAACATAATAATCGATTAGTTTATCACAGACGAACTGTAGAGGGTGTCGTTGTCGGACGCGCGACTCCCTGTCCCATGCGACGAACTCCCAATCATGTTTACCTCGACCGCAGCCTCGCAGGACCAAATTGACTTGGTTCGTCTTCGTCCAAGTTCGCAATCAATTAGCGTGTCATTTAAGTCTTTGAGGATCATTAATTGGGTTACGTGCCGGCTAAGGGCACGGTGCATTCCGCGTCCTGGTCCGGCTTCGTAGGAAGGGGTCTGTTTGCCATTTTGCTCGACGACGCCGAACTTTGCGGCTCCGACAACTCCGAATATAAATGCGTCACTACGTCTGCGTCGGCGTACTCGAACAGCAACGAGTTCGGCCTCTTGGCGCCGTTCGTATTGCTTTTCGAGCCGCCAAGTATACTTTCGCCTAGGGACTTTAGGAAGTTAAGTGACTTGGTCTGGGTCCGAGTAGGTGCTCCCTCGCTTCTCAGAAGATCTTCCGTGAAGGCAGATCCGTTTCGGTCCTCTGGAACCCGAGTTATTACGACGTCAGGCTGGGCATAGTGCGAAGTCGACGCTATGTTTGATAGGACTGGATGATTGGTGAGTCTGCTGGTGCTAGGCACAGTTTCATCTCCGGGTAACTCCGCGTAGAGATGGTTTTGGTCGTTCACCTTCTGGTCCCTGGGCTGAGCGTACTCGACGATCTGAGGACGGCTCTTCATGGTGCTGGGTAGGAGCTTCTCCAAAGAAGGAATCTTCGTACCTACGGTCACCGAACCCTTGTTAGCTACTCTATGTCTCTTCACGCGGGGCCTGATCACATCATAAGCGTTCTCTTCATCACACTCACTAGCTGAACGCCGCCGTTCGTTATTGTTGTTGCAACTCTCCTCGACCTTTATCAGGTCGTAGAGGTGCTCTATAATGTCTCGAGCTTGACCATAGTTGTCTGGATCGTTCAGTTTCTCCTGGAGATCTTTCAAGTATTCTTCAGTCAGCTCTTCAGGCAAGGTCTGAGTAGCCTTGTTTTCGGTGTACGCATAAAGAACCTCGGCGTTTTCCGGTTCACCTTCCTCCAAATCCGGAGTCTCCGGTTGCGTTTGCAGGTTGATGATTCGAGGTTCGGGCTGAAGACCAGCATACTCATGTACGCTCAGTCTGGATATAGATCTAGCCGATGTTGCTGCTGTCATGCCACTGGTTGGGGAGAACCAGGAATTCCCACTTAATACCCCAGATGATAGCTTGGGACATACTCCCCGTCTTCTCACATACAGAATTCCGGATGTGAGGATGACGATCACGATGGAAAACACTGCGACCACGCAGATGATGATGATGATTCTCTTCTCTCGTTCCATCTGATCCGGGTCGCTCATTTCTACGTCGAAGTAACCCTTGTGCCTGGGATAGATGTGTGGACCTATGCTAGGAGGGTTTGGGCTCGGTTGTGGTTTCGGCTCAATTTTCGTGCAGTTGATGTGTCGGTTTTCGGAGCACACGGAACGTGTGTAATTACCGATGCTCAGGTAACCTTCCGGCAGGCTGAAACAACTGCGAAGCAGACTGTCGACCATGCAGTAACTCGATCCAAGCATCCAAGCCACAGAGTCTCTGTTACCGATGACCTTGACCATCCAAGCATCAAGGTTGCAGTTGCACACCTTCTTGAAATAGTTCTTGTCGACGTGAGCGTTGGTCACCTTCTGCGGCACCGTCACGACGAAGCTGAGGGAGTCGTCTGCCACTTCGTAGAGATGATTGTTGAAAAACGAGAACTCGTAAGATGGAACTGAATTGGCGGTGAAGTTCACGGAGATGGCGTTGGAGTCGAGCTTCTGGAAGCTGTTAAAGTCGATGACGATATTGCTCAGCTGGTCGAGAGCGATTGCGTTGGGATGAACGATTTGAAACTCGTTGTTATTGAACGTGACCGTCGCCACGGAGATAGCAATGGAGCCGGATTCCAATTCGTCGATTCTGAAAGCGATCGATTATTTAGATTCTGGCTATGTCAGTGGGTATAATATAACGTTTCATGTTTCTCTTTGTTATAAATGCATTTGATAGTTACCTCGAATATTGAACGGTTAGGTTATTAGCTCCAGCCCTAAAAGCTCCGGTTCTAATAGTTCCGAATTGTACATCCACGAATTCGAGACTGCTAATTAATGTTCTATCGCTGAAAGCGCCTGATTCGACCTCCGATATCGTCGCGTTACTAATTATCACGCGCAAGATGTTCATAGCGCAGAACGCGTCTTTCTTAATCCTATTGGTTCGGAAGTCGTCCATGCGTACTTCGGCTGCAACTGAGGGGAACACCGCAGGCGGTAGCTCGGGAATTTGTACTTTTTGGAACATTATCTGTAACATCATTCATAGACATTGTAAGGCATTTATTTCGCTGTTAACACTTGAAGTATCATAAAATCAATAGAACGAGAGTCAAATTCTACAGTAAGTGTCACAATGTAATCGCTCACGCTCCAGGTTAAAAGCATTTTAATTAAAACAGGTGACAGGTTTTACACTCCATTATTCAAGCGAAAGTTCCATCATATACCCGTATTATCGTGATTCGACATTTCGTACAAAAGAAACTTCAACTCTCGATCTTTTTTTACTTTCCCATTTTTTTACTGGTCACTACAGTAACCAAAAACTAATCCATACGTAATAACACAAATCATAAGAACTTCTAACAACTTCGTAATGAAAAACAAATCATCACTGCAATATCAGATTTCAATATCAGACATTAAAAAAAATTTTCAGCAAAAATGATTTCGGTACCAACCTTTGTCGCTGGTCCATGCCTTCCATGTTGTGGCGTTTCAAATTTGAACGCATTGCTCGACAGTTCTAGCTGGGTGACATCCTTGATGGTGATCTGCAGCAGCCAGGAAAAGGCATTGGGTTTGATCCTGACTTGTTTGCACCGTGATATGGACACACTCAGTGGACCCTTGCTGTTCTTAAATGCGTGACTATCAATGACGAGTTCGCCGCATTCGGACACTTCCAGCAACGGGTTGGGTGCGCTCATATTTTGGAACGCCTGCTTGTTCGCCACCACCGTGTAAATCCCAGACACGTGAACGCGTTTCAGCTGATTCCCGCCAGAAAACGCGCCCGATTGGATCCGCAGTTCGCGACAGTGCGACACATCGATCTCCATGGTGTCTTCCGGAATCGTCCCCTCCTTGAGTTCGACGTTCTGAAAAAAGAAAACTCATTAAACTGGCTGTTCAGCAATCCTATTTCCCGATTAAAACAAAACAAATGCGTTCAGAAAGTGCCTAAACAAGCAGATTCATCGACACGATCCAATTCAGCGAAACCTGCGACGAAAGTCGTTCTGACGTCGGACAAATTGATTCGATAATTTGCCACTTCATTTAAGAGATACTCCGGGCACTTTGCAGCCAAAGCGGCGCGTATTTCGATTACTAAACGACGCCATTCGGAGTCATCGGGTGTTCGAAGGCGCGGGCGAGAAATAAAGAAAACGAAACGCCCAGCTAGACGAGCCGGGAAACGGCTCGCTTTGGCGCCTTCCGCTCGCAAAAACTGCTCGTGGAACGTGAGTCGATTGACGAAGCAGCCCGGCGAAAGACTGATATTTCGGCGGGCCTGGCATCCGTTAATAAACTGCGCTCATAATCCCGAGATCGACATTCCGCAAGCAAATTCTGCTTCGGCGAATGCCCCTGTGAATGCGTCCGGCGACGGTTTTAGACGAAACTGTTTATCGAGCGTTTCCTCCTGATTAATTCGTCACGCCAACAGCCGCGAATGACATTTTCCGGAGATTCTTCGCTCGGCCTGTTTTCCGGCCGGCGCATTATGTTTAATTGTTGCGCCGAGGTTTGTCGAATACCAATGGCGCTTCCCGGCGTTGTTTCAGCGACGAGGAAGCCTTGCTTATTTTAAATGGTAACATGAAAGAGTCGTCATTCGCGTTCTTTGTTTGGAGACGCGCCGACTATGTGAGATGAATACACATAGGCACCTAAATACGTGCAAGCAACCTACGTAGGCGCTCAACTAGGAATCTAAAGTTTCACGTCTTTATTACGCGATACGGATTTAGAGACAACAGTTTCGCGAGATGACTATCGCGCTCAGAAGGCAATCAAGGGGCCAAACGACATTGTATCGCGACTTATGTTCACGGATCCTCCAAGGATCTCTCTATTGCTGTACTACGATCGTTACGAGACAATCTTTTTTTCGTCATACGATACTTTTCAAACAGTTTTCCGATAAATTAGATACCCGGAAACGTATTTATTATAGCCCCAGAACACATATGATGTAAGGATTTTCGGTAGAGCCATCAATCATTCGAAAAATATCATAACCCCGGGAAACGGTACGCTACATTTTATATATTCACGACAAAATCGGTCGAGACATTTTGCTAGAAAACGGTCCGAATATCAGTCTTCGAGTGAAGTTGGGTTGAGAAAATCGCGAAGAATGCAAATTGCCGAGAACGACGAGGATGGATTTCTGAGCTCAGTCAGATTTCGAATAATCCAAGCACGAGTCCAAGCAACGCTCAACTCTAACGTGATCTGACAATCAACTCGAGAGTTATCTTCTTCTCTCGTATTCGCAGGAGCGTAAGTCACGCGCTTTGCCTTCCCTGGCGCAGATTAGTTTCCAAGATTACTTTGTCGGTTATCTTCGAAGACGCTTCCGGTAATGATATCCACCCGGCTTCGACTGTATTTATACTTTCTTCGGGCATTATTACATTTTATTGTCTCTTGTTACGTGCTCGACATTCAGTTTATTTAATATCGCTCTCTTTTCCATCGAACACGGTTGCAAGAACTTTTAATGCGAAGGAACTTTTAACGTTAAAACGAAGCACAATTAAACAAAGGATGTTTCGGAAGAAAGATTATACTTTTCTAAGAGTCTTCTCGAACGCAATTTTAATACACATTTTTGTTATAAACATTTTTATTGGTCGGAGACTTGGGAGTGCAGTTTTAAATCTATTGAAATGAATTCGCAGAATCGATGTGGAGATCAATTTTAAGACGTCCGTGTAACATTTTGATGCCTGAGAAATAGATTTTCATAAAACTTTTTCTAACTAAATTCCACTTGTAATTTTTGTTACTTTTTTTGTTAATAACGTCCACTTGTAATTTTGTTAATTAGGTAAACAGTTTATTCTAATTCGTGAAAAAATAAAATGTTTAAACACAAAAGAAATCGAGTGATTACTCGTAACCTAATCTATTCGCTATTCGCTGTTTTTTATTTAGACTGCAATTACAACTCTTTTTTAGAATATGCTAACATTTATCACGTCAACCATATGCGTTGTCAAGAACCAGTTTTACCTTACATAGACTAGACTAAGACAACGCCGTATTTACTCCAAGCACCTGACTATTTTTAACCAAAAAAAATGTTCAACAAATCTTCAAACTCCACCTAATGTATACTGAAAAATTGTACTCCGATACTCCCTATAATTTTCTCCGAAACATTCCGAAAAAACTATTCTAAGGTACGGACCGTAAGATTAAAAACACCTCTGAAGAAATCCACAGTTGTTAAAAGTTAATAACCCCTCCCCCAAACATTTATCACTGATATAAAAGTTTTTGCCCGAAGCTTGACCTAATTGCTTTTTTTGCAACCTTGTGCGTGAGTCGTTAAAGCCGAAAAAACTGCATCTGCTGCACTTGCTGCAGATGTCCAGCGGCGAGCAACTGTCAGACGTCGCGCGTCAATAAAAACGCTCCCGTTGGCGCAACAAAAGTGTCGGGAATTGTTCGACGTGTTGCGCGAAATGATCTCGAAGGCGGCAAAAAATTAATGAAATCCAAACACAGAGAGAGCCCTTGTACGCTGAGATTCGGAAAATATTTGTTCGCCGCGTGTTACGACGTAACGACCATAACGACACTGCTGTTTGCGCGCGGAGTTTGTTTGGCCGACCTCGCCCTTAAATTCGCCGTCTTCCGGAGATTTACATACGCTCGCAGCATGTCGTCTTCGCGCAACAACGGGACTGCGCACTGGACTTGACTGAAGTATATAAATGTTTGTTTTTATTATTTTTAATGTTGACGTTTCTGACTCTTATGATGGAGAATTTTTCTGACCCATTAAATTTATGAACAGAACCCATTGTTACCAATGTAGGGGGCGCTTGAGTTATGTATAGACCCGCCTAACGCGAGAGGTCAACATTTGTAGGCCAACTTTTATTTGAACTATTTCAGAGGTAGATTATTCTACGTAAATTATGCGTTTCGACACCGAGAATGTGATTTATGAATGCCACCATTATTTAAATTATTTTTCGTAAAACGCGAGAATCGGTTTATAAGACATTCTGAAACATTAGGTTAAGAAAGGTTTAAAGCGTTGCTGGGCAAACGACTGACTACGAAGTGTCGCTGTTTCCCCGACACATTCAAAAGTGCGACCATTAAGGTTTAGTTGCGAGGGCCTCGAATACTCTGAGCTGTTGCATTGCTCATTCGAAAGCACGGCTTCTCCCGGGATTAAGCCTCTAGAAAGGACTCGGCACTCTAATCCCCTAACTCCTCTATGCTTTACTCGGGTTCTACCCGGAGAAGCGACGGATTCTTCACACAGAGCGTCTGTTGCTTCCATAATTACAGACGCCACTTGTCTTTGTCGCGTGTTTCTGAAAACATCCAAAAATTAACATCCAAACTTCATCCAAAGTAAAATGACTCTTGACATGAGTTTGGCTTGTTAACCTTGAATCAAATTGTCCCGCGAAAGCAAATCATATTTTCCTCGCGAAAAAAATTGTCTATGGGATATCCTATGGACCACATTTGGCACCCATATACCCATGTCCCATATAATGGAATGGAAACATGATTTGGATTTGTCGCTTTTTATATATGGTTCCCATACCATGACAATGGCCCATAGGATGAATCATGCAAAATGAGTTCCGTTACGCAAAAAAAAAATTCAATTCATCTGTACGCCGTAAATACAGCAATAAACATTACAGATAATACTCTACAAACAAACAGGTTTCTTCCGGAAGTACAACATTCTTACTTTAAATACCCACTCCTTCAAAACCAATATTTAACCTCCGGAAATTATCTTTGAAATCGAAAAGTCAACGGAAATTTCATTACGCAATTATAAGCATTTCGAAAACAAACATCCGGTCACGACACATAATTTCCGTGATCCATAAAAAGCCGTTAGCCAACGTCCATGATCAATTATCAAATTACAGGCCCTGGAATCGCTCTCGCGATTAACACTCGGCGATAAGCATTCAAATCAGTCGATTTGCATGGCGTCCGCGTAATCGATCCTTGGAAGCCGAAAAAACGAGATGCGGAATTGACGACCCCGCACGACGATATCGTAACCGCCTGGAAAACATTTGTTTTGTTCGCGTTCGCGTGTCGCCGCTGGTTCAGTGGCGCGTAATTTGCAGCTCCAGTTCGACGGACAGGTTTGCCTTGAGCACGTCACGTATCGCACTGCAACTTGCCAACGTTTCAACTGTTTCCGCGCAGATCATAGCGTCGTCGCAGCAACTTGTGTTATTGACTACCGCACAGCGATAGTCGTATTGTCGTTGATTATTGTGCAATTTTGCCAGCCTATTGCGTGCGACTTCATTATACTTTTCGCAGGCACGAAGTCGGCGGAAAGAATACGCCGATTGCGATTATGTCGCGATCGCCCAGCGGATGCGCAGTTTGTTGATAATAACAGCGTAGTCGTGTGTCGGGCGTGTATCCACGATTATTGTTTAATGATGGGAATTCGTAGGCGATAGCAATCGGGAGGAAGCGGTGAGCAGGAGGTGCTAACAATGCGTGTTTAGACGATTGTTTAACAATCGCAGACACGATCTGGAGTTGGCATTTTTTAATTGCTTGCTTGAGACAAATTGCGGCGTGAGTGTATGATGAATGACTGAGGTGAATTAAATCGTTTTGTCTAAGTGCTTCAATTGGTTGGCTGCGTTAGATACTCTGTGGATGACTTTTGCTTTAATTTTACGTTAGGAAGAAGTTTTGAAGTATTTCGTGATATTTCGTTGATAAATTAGATAAGCTAGGTTTCATGGTATTAGGTGATTTACAATTTCGGAGAAAACTGTTTAGAATATCAGGCAGAAGAATCAGTTAAAGTGTTTTCGAAGAAAAGTAAAAAGCGATATATCAGAAACTAGATCAGAAAGCGATTGAAAAGCATAAATATATACCAGATCTCGATCGACTTGTTTGCACATTACCTCAGTGTAAAATCAGCTTTAAGCATTGCTACTTTTTCCTCTCAGCCAATCAAAAAGCAATTCGCAGAATTGCTACTCAACTAAAGCAATTAAATTAAAATTGTTAAACGCCCTCGACGGTAAATCAATTTTAATCGTCGTTATATATATCAAATCAGTGTATTACACTTGCCCGACACTTTTTTACACCGCCATTCCTGAACAGCAGAAACCTAGCAAAAAATCGTTAATGCATACACATTCTCGCATTAACATGACTAATGCTCCCCTCTGGGCTTCAATCGTGCTCACTCGATCCTATCAACCGTCCCACGGAAAGAATAACCCTTTATGTCCAGGGCATCGCGCGACAGTTCGTAATATTTCCTCTAATGACATGTGCCGTGGCGGCGAATCACGCGAATAACGCTCCCTTTGACTCCCATGGAGGTCAAGGTGCCACTCGTCTGAGTGACGTCACACTTCCTCTCGACTTGTCAAGACATGCCTCGAAACAATGCAAACACATAAAAAACATTCGATATCTAGAACCATTTCATTATGAGTTCTAAGCTTTTAACAAAAATGAAGTGCACCGCCCGAGTAAAAAAAATGAAAAATAGATCTGAATGGGATTGTAAATTATCAGAGTTTGATAATTTTCTTATTCTAAAACAGTCAACTTTGAATTTAAATAAAAAACAAGAAAATGAAAAATGATCATTTGCGATCCCTTTAGCTTTTCATCATACTTAGATATATTTTTTATTAATTTTTTTTGCATTGCAGGCAGCTAGAATAACCATAATTGTAGTTACTGCTTTTTAGCTTTAGGTATTTGGTTATGTTGACCAATAATAATGAGGAATATTTGTCGGCAAAACTAAATATGGCAAAATAACAGAGTGAAGCATTTGGTCCACACAACTTGACCTAACCCTAGAAGCACAGACTTATTTTGTATCTCTGTCTTGCACATCATAACCCCATTTTTCTTTCTCTTTCTCTGGGGTCAATTTGATCCCAGTCTGTACTTCTCTTTAATATAATTTTGGCCAATTCGATAAAAAATGAAATCTTCTCATCCCCACGGCTGCACAGCGAAACCACCATGTCTGACTACAATCGAGTAACTCGGTTGTCTCGGACCACACCAAACGATTCCCGCGAGAAAACAGTTTTCTCCGCGCCAAAGTACACAAAGAAAGCCGTTTCGGGAAAAATGCCGTCGCGACGGAAAACGCGTCTTAATAGCCGGTGACGATGAGTGACTCGGAATTTATTTGGAAACGGCGAGTCTATTTCAGCTTAGCCGTACAAAGAAGTGGCCGGGGTGCCGCTTAAAAGCCGCCGCAGCTGCTGCAGTTGCGAATTAATTTCGGTGGCCGGCGGATGGTGGTTTTGGCTGCGCGCCATGGCAACTCCTGGCACATTTACTAGCAGTTCGCCACGAAGAAGGACGAGGTGAGGAAGACGACATCGAAAGTATCACTCGGCCGCGACTGTTCGCATTCCGCCCATTTACATGGAATACGTAGTTTCGGAATGGGAACAAATCCGCGGTTCGGGGAATACTAATGGGGGAGTTCAACATGAGTCCCGAGCAGTCGCAGATGAGAGTGTTCATTCAAGAAAGCCGTGATTGGACCAAGTCGCAGAGAATTATTCAGCGAGAAAACTGTTGAACAAATATTTGAGAGGATGCTGGAGATTCCATGTCGTGTATCGTCGATTTTTTAGAGAATAATATAGGTTCGAAAAGATGCTTGTTGATACGTGAATATGCGTCGAAAAATGTTTCTGCGAGAGGAAATACAAATTCTTACTTCGATAACTCGATTTTATTGTATTAAATTAGGAATGACATTGAATTTTTTATCGAGATGAGTTTTTACTTTATTTATACGATTGTTTTAAGCGATGAATTGTGGAGTAATCCGGATGAATTAACAATTGAAAAGGGATATGTCACATTTGGTAAATCCATTTCGACGTATAGGTTGCGTTGATATTGATTTACCGAACGATATTTGGTGAATTAACAAATCGAGTTTTCAACGCATAAATCAGTGTGTTTAACGGCTTACATAAGTGTACACATAATGAATCATTCTCTTTATCTGCATCGGAATAGATTTCCGAGGAATCTCTTTATTAAATAACGTTCTTAAAAGGGCGTATTTAAAGTTTGCCGAAGGAAATGTAAATGGAAAGTAAATATTGTTGGGACGCTGTCTGTATCAGCTATAGTTACAGAATCGATGGGTTTAATATCGGATGTAAATTGAGTTATTAATGCTTCCGCTTTATTTGGAGTGCAAAAGACCAGTTGTTCCATGTTTTCTTATTGAATACTTCCACTGTTCATAAACTTGCAACAAGAGTGCAGTTGAAAAACAAATTCGAATGACCCACTTGTCCTGCCTTCATTCCTTCTCCATCCTTGTATCACGAATGAATCATAATTCAGATACACTTCCACCAGAATTCGCGAGAATTTGCTCTAAACGACGCCACCTATGGTCTTTCCAACAAATAACGATCAATTCGCCCCAAACCGTCCGCTCCATAACTCATTTGATACAACCACTTCTCTCTATTTATCCCAGCAACTCACTCATTCCATAAATGCCCTGACAAAAAGCTGAAGAAAAACCCCGATTCCGTTTCACCCGAAACAAGAGAACGCTACTTTGATTATTCGCGCGGCGCAAAAACCACACGAATAGACCCGCGCAAAAACGACCCGATACAAGGACGTCGAAAAGATTACTGCCGAGTAAATCATGCCTATATCCCGGCTGGCTATCGAAAGGGATATTAGGTCGCATTACCCGGCGAGTCCCTGCGGACCTGCGACGCTTTCTCCGACTTTATTTGGTATTGCGTGTCCGTCTCATACCAACGAAAACAAACGGCTCGGCCCGTCGGATAAAAAAATGGACGAAATACGACCAATTTCGGGCCCGTTCTGTGAAATTTCGGCTGTGCGATCGGTTGGCGCGCCAAGACTTTCCGAAGCAGACGAAGCCCGGCGAATTATGCGGTTGCGAGTGAATGCTTAATCAAGCGGATAAATAATTAAACAGCGACGCGGGACGCGCGATGAATATAACGCGGGATCGTGACCCTACTACGGAGCCTCGATTCACAACTCTTAAATTGAGGCTGGCGCGACGCCAGCGAGGACGCCGCCGCGCGGAACATCTTTGACATCTTCACGAGCAGAGGCCACTTTTCCAAAACTCGCGTTCGTTTCACGCGAATTATCCACGAGTGAGCGGTCCTCATTTTGATTAATCGAATGCCGCCCTTGCTGTGACTTTAATGGGAAAATGTGACCTGCGTGGTAATTCGGGAGTGGGCGTTGCAACGGAGAAAAATGTTGAGTTAGAACAAGGGAATTCTGGTGCCAAATATAGTACGAGAATATGAAGCTGAGAGTGATACCATTTATTTGTATATGATTCTAGACGTGTTAAACATTTAGATGAAAGAAAACGAGAAGTATTTTTTTCAATATTATCATTACTGAAATGGAATACAATGTGAAGACAAACATTTCTCTTGTAAAGAAATAATTGTTTATAATTAGAAAGTACAGAATCATTGCAATTTCAAGCTTGCTAAATACTTCTGAAGTATAATTTTTATCGATGAATATATGTTCAGTAAATGTTAAAGTAGATTCGACTCTGTATGAATGTTAATACCATATTAACTTATTATAACGATGGAATAATAAAACTAAAAAATGTATAGCAATTGAAACATTTATGGAAGAGTTCTAGACTTGACATTCAAAGTAAGTGACATTGGCAGTGATTTTGAAGATAACGTGTTTGTAACGTGGACTTACCCATCATGACTGATCTAATTCATTTCCTTTTTATGAAGTGTAATCAGACTTTAACAACGACAGAAGTGAAATAATATTACTCTAAAGCGTAATGTAATTGGTTGATGTTATGAAAGACGGATTTTCTTTGTTTTGTCAGGTCTTTGTATTCAAATTGCGAAGATTTCGTTCCTCTTTTTATCAATTATTCAAGCATCAGTTTTAACACTTCAGGTTTACCATGATGTGTAAAATTATAACTATTTTTCAATAGAGTAAGAAAGCAGACCTGCGTTTTTCACGCAGGAAAACTATTAAAACAAAATAATTTTTCAAAAAAGTCAAATTCCTCATTAGTTCAGCTGTGACGTCATAGATACTGTTTACCACAGCGTAAATCCGAACACGTGAATCATTTTAATAACGCTACACGGGAAAAAATCTTGAGGCTAAATCAACATATTTCTTATGCTAAATCCAATATTTTTAATATGTTGAGGCATACATGCTAATTCAACATCGAATATCTGCTGATTTAACATCGAATAAGAGTTAAGGTTAGATTACGTGTTGTTTTGATTCATGATAGATGTTAATTCAGCAGA
>JABFPB010005555.1:0-13162 GCA_022817645.1 Ceratoteleas bidentatus
CATTTTCGTATGCAATTAATAGGAAATTCACATTTATTATACCAAGAAACAATCAAACTAATGATCTGATGAAATAAGAAAATATGATTAAATTAATATGACCATATTTTCATTTGGCACCCTAATTATACGATCCTTCATGATATATCCACCTCAAAAGAATTTTCATAAAACATCTCCTAAATATGAATTATTTTTTTATTTGGCATTTTTCCCACAAATCACTCGCAATATATAGTGCTCCTCATTGTATAGTGCACCTCTGGTTACTTAACTGCAAGCCACATAGCTAACTATTAACCTATTCCAAGCATATTCTGAATTTCGATGTTGACTTGGCTCTCGCATCTTTTTCGATCAAATCGAAGGCGCGACCGCCGTCAGATCGCACGTAATCATCGTTACGTCAAACGTCGACGTCACTGGCTTTGTGGCTTCGGCACCGAAATACCGTCGAAAATATTTTCGCGGTAGACACTGGGGATTTTGTGCAGACGCGTCTACGATTGCAACGTCGCGTTGGCGAGGCATCAAAACGCGAAATTCGGTTCGTGACCTTTCGCCGCGACTTTCCGGGAAATCCGCGGCGACACCTTGCCAAATGCGCCACCAGACGCGCCGCAGCATCACTCCTCGAAATACGCCGGATGGCTGTTGATAAACAAACGGTGGACGGGTTTTTGTTCGACGCGATAGACGGGGACGAGTGGCGGGGATTTACTTAAGGCGATGCACGCGGATCGCGCCGTTGAGGGGTTTATGGTTATGACGTTGGCGCGGCGGAAACTTCGGGGAGGTTTATTTGATTGAAGAGATTTTGAGGAGAACGTTCGAGAGGTGCTGATGAGGCAAGACATTTTGGTAGTAGGAGAAATTTTGGAGAGAAAAAAATGGAAAATATTTTTTTTAATCATTTATTTAAATTATTAATCAAATTAAAATTGACAAATTATTAAACAGATACTGTAAAATTGATTGTTGCAAAAATGGTTGTCAAATATTTTTTCAGTTGTGACTGCTATCACAGGTAATAGTTATTCTAACCTCGAAAATCTGTAAAATCATTGTAAAAGCCTAGTTATTATTTTGTAAAGTTGTATAACTTCATATTGAGCAACTGAACTTGCGAATAAAAAGTAATAATAAAAAAATGGATTTTTTTAGTTTGGAATGAAAGTTTTTTTTCAGTATGAAAAGTGATTATCATTCTTGTTAACATTACTCTATTAACATGACAATGATTTTAATGGAGCAATATATATGGAATAATAAACGCGTTTTCTTGAAAAAACTAATACAGCTTTTTGCTAAAGAGTTTTGTTCAGTCTTTTGAAAAGGTTGAACTTACGTTACTGTTAAATTTGAAACCCAATTATAATGAAATACAAATTTAAATTATAGTTACATTAGGAAACATTGTTGTCCTCGAGATATAAATCTTAAATGAAACTATATCGTTGAAAAGCGAACACTGTCCGCCAATTTCAGGTTGAAATAGTAAAGCATAAATATCCACGTCACTGCAAGACTTATATCATGATGTCTCATTTAAATTGCATTTACAACGCAACTTAGTTGAATTTCAATTAATTAAACTATCGAATAAATTTCTTTTTCTGTTTTTTAACGCTCTTAACGCAAATTCAGAAGAAGTTCTTGCATTATTCATCAAAAACATTCATCTTATGTCACTGATGTAATTTTGCTTTTTTGATAACTTGCTACAATCATTTTCTATTTTCAACCATTTCATCAGATTAAACAAGTATCTTTTAAATCGAATAAAACCCGTTTCTCTAAACACTTCTACTAAAAACACCTGTAACTATAATATACTAATTACCTCCGGAATCAGATCCATTGCGTTAGCTCTTACTAAAAAAAACTCGCAGAAATTGTCCAAAGCTCTACAATTTATCATGATAATTCATTTTCGCAGCGAAACAAAGAAATTCCCGACCAGTTTCCAAATCGCGCGAGGCGCTTAACGCCGAATGAAGATAACAGCGCATTTACCCAATAAGTGGCAACTCGCATTCGTTTCCTTGCGAAATGAAGGTATCAATTTCAGTCTCGCACTCACGAGCGCATTTGTATCATTTCAAGGTGCGCGTAGATAAAGGTGCTAGCTCATTCCAGTTTTAAGTAGATACCCACCTGCAAAAAACGTCCATATTATTAATCCTTTCCCGCGATTGCTATCGATGTCGGTTTCGTTATCACCTAGTTTACGGAAACAACCCTTAACCATGTCGTAATCTGTAAAAAAAATCCCTAAACTGTATCATTATAATTTCGAAGAAATTATAATAAGATAGAGCTGAAGATATCCAGAATTTTTACTCTAAATTCAAAGAGTTTCATTGCAAATAAAATCCTGTTAAAAATCCATTAACAATAAATTATTTACATCTAAATTTATTTAAACTTTTTGTTTATATTAAAAGATAATTTAGAAACGATTTTTTATTATGTGGAATTTAATAAAAACAGAACCTTATTTCGTATTACAACCAAATAACCCTCAGTCAGAGCACTTTTCCTTCGCGCCACGCGACACTGTCAACAACGCGAATAACTTTTTGCACAAATCATTATTGCGCAACGCGGCGCGCACCGTTATTAAAGTATTATCCATGAATATTTCAAGAACGGCGGGCGCGCGATTGCGCAACCCATCCGCGGCTTTATAATCATCAACGATTGTCGCTGAAATTCGAACAATGAACGCGCGCGCGACGGAATCCGGCTCTTTCTTCGTTGGCGCGTTTCGCCGCCCGATCGGCTCTTTCACAAATTCGAAAAGCCGGAATGCGCGCGCGCAATCATTTAAACGCCGGTAATGGTTGTAATCAATTCGCGCGCGAAACGCGTACGCGCGCGCAATGTATTATTTATGAAGCCGGCCTTCGAATAATAATCGTTCTTTAAAAACTGGTTAATTTGAAGCAGGCGAATTACCGCGCGACGGTGTTGTTGGTAGCAATTAATTGGGAAATTGGCTACAAAAGTAAAAATTCGTTTGGTTTTGATTTTATGTCAATGAGTCGATGACATAAAATCAAAATCAAATAAAAGAATCGCTACAAATTCGGAGGCAGAAGTTCAATTCCCGGAAGTTTTTCACAAAACTTAACTCAATGAAATGAAACTGATTTAAAATTAAGTTATTTAACTTAAGTTATATAAACTTTTTCTTTATTTAAAATTAGATAAATTAGTTTCAGTTACGAATACCTTGCTATATTACAATATTACATTGCTATCTAACATCTGGTAGGTTTTTCTACAAAGCGTTAAATATAAAAGAATAATTTACCTCTCCAACACCTTGCCAGAAACTAGGCTATATTTTTACTTGGGTTCACTTCGGTTGATGTCGTAACATTGTCCTTATGAACGTTTTCGGCAAATCAATCGGACCCTGCGATTAAAAAGCCGCGATATGAAAATGTTCGTTGCGAAACCGAGTGGTGATTGATGTGCTCGAATTTGTCTGCCTGAGGTGAGCTTCGTTTGGAATAGAGTTTGGACAAAATGGGGTAGAATTCGGTGGAAAATGACAAAATAATTAAGTTTACTGTTTCCTAAAGATGAAATCTCAATATCGCTATGAAGAATTAATTTTTTTCGTTAAGTAATAATAATTAAATGATAAATCCTAAAAAGTTATGAGTTCACATTAGTTATGAAATGAAAACTATATATTTGACTGGACATTCAGATAAATTGTCACTATATCTTTAGCATACGTGAAAAAGGTTTGATTTGATTATTTCTACGAAATTTTGGCTCAATTAGTTATCATTTAATTAGATCAATCCCATTTTAGCTAACCAAAATGTTAAGTTTACACTATAACATCGAAAGATTTTGGTTGATTTAATTAACACTTCCCGATTCTAACTTTTCATATTCTCACACTTACAAAGTTTCACATATGTTCCATAAATTACCATGTAATAATAAATATGAACTTCCCAATAAATTTTCAATCGGATTACAAATCTTTACAGGCACACTTTGTTGATTTACAACATCCTATGACCATCAATGCAAGAAAGGCAATACTTTTGTCAGGCAGTGTTTAGATGAATTCTTTAATAAATACAGTATCGGTCAAAGATACGCTTATCTAAACCGATTATCGTGCGAGATTATACAGCATTAACAGTAGTTGCAGTTTCCGCTATCTCGAAATTAGTAAACTCGATTGACCATAAATAGTGACCCGTAAGGTGATCCACAATTCACTAAATTATACACATCTCACGCTAAAATTAAGCCACTTATTCTGCAGACTTTCCCAAAGTGAATCCGGCAAAATCTTTGTCAGACGACGTTTGAAACATCCGTGACTGTTGAAATTCGTTAGAATTACATTCGCATTGAACCTCCTACTTATCATAATCTCTTTCTGAAACCGTTTTTTCTTCACGACTTGCCTAATTGATGTGCACATTTCCATTCAGTGAAAAATTCATATTGACGGCTGAACCGAGCGGGATTTCAATACGACGGTTCGATTCTTTTGACGAGAAGAAAAGAAAGTGGTCGTCGTGATGGCAGATTCTGTCCAGTTACCGTAGGGACACAGTTGACCTCCCATTTTTTTCGTCCACTGATTGATCTTCGACTTTTTTTCTACTATAACTAATCACATTTTTGAAACCTGTCTCTGAATATTAATTCAGAACTTCATTTTCACTTGTAACATATGTTTTATTCAATTTAACAATGGGGTAAAATGACGCATATATTTTGGTTACAAATAATTGTTAACAATTTTTATAATATCTGTCTTTAATAACAAATATATTTTTACATAAACTGCATACATTTTATGGGGGATATAAATGATATGCTATATAAACATATATTTAAAAATATATTTTTGCAGCAAAAAGTAATATATTTATTATTGTGTTTTGTAAATATTTTTTGAACTGAAAAAAACCACTTTCTATGGAAACTCTTTCAAAAATTCGTAAAACATTTTTCAACAAAAATTCTCATCGCCGTAGCTTTTAGACCAAATCGAACCAGCATTTCAGTCCGAAACTGCATGCAATCTATTGCAATTTCCTTGCATTTCAGTCGATAAACAAAATTTTTTGACACCGATGTCGTGCAAAAAACAAAATGATTTTCCGATCAAAAGTTTCCCGCTTAACATTGAAAACTTGCATAACCCCTACGTGAAACTTTCATAACAAAATTACATCTTGCGATCGGACAATTTGAGACGCTAATCGTACTAGACACAATATTTTCTGTTTAATATTAATTTATTCACCTTGTGCCTGTACGTGTACATTCGAATGCATAACGTCTACACAGATTCATTTGAATTCCAGGTTAAAAGGTAATATTGTTTAATTTCTATATAATTACACGAACCTGCAGAAATCGTATAAAAAACCGCAGTAACATTGGTGTACAAATTATGAAAAATCGCGTCGTAAGTTGTGTAAGTGTTGTAAGTTGTTAACCTTTTTTGCACTGTCACATGTGCGATTATGTCACGTATTGTATTTAACAACGCCGCAGAAGACGATTAAAATACTAATTTCGAGGAAAGTTACTGTACATGGCATTGGTAAAGGTCAGGGCTCCTCGTTATTATTTTTTCATCTGCATAAAGTGTATTCCGACCGAGATGAATTTTTCCGAGGCAGAAATTCTCGATTAACCCTATCGAAAGTTTTTTGTCACATTTTTTGTTTTTGGAATTTCAGCGTACACCTGCGACAACTTACACTCACGTTGAGATATCTATTCGGTTTAATAATCGTCGTGTCAAAACCATCAAAATAATAACAATAATTTGCATCTAAGTTTGCTAAAATTCCAGTCTTTACTTCGGAATTCCTATAATAAAATCGAACATAATAATTATGGAGTTCAAATGTAACATTTCAATAGAAACAAATTTTTAAAAAATACACTTCAAATTTCAAGTGAAACTAATCTTATATCAACTTCCATCTTTGTTTTCATAATTATCACTTACACCACTTTTCTCACAATCGGCGATATATCCTCAACTAGCTCACAGTTAATTCGACGAAAAGAACTTTTTGTTCATTAATCGGTTAATCAGAATGTGGGATAAGACTTTTATCGAATTACAACACTTTATCGCGAGGCATAAAATTGTCGCGAATCAATGCAAAATACATAACGTCACTGCTGGATTACCACGGGGGGTCCCCTGGTTTACTCCGGATTACGAAAATTAACCGACTCCGTTTTAACACAAATCAATCTTATTAACATATCTCATTTGGACGCACCTTCGACCAGGATAACGTTTATCGACAGCGATGACTCGCGTTGTTAAATAATAATAACAATAAGAAACGAAAGTGAAAACAAAATGTAAACACGATTTCAGTGCGTCTGATATTCGACGTTATCGGCCAATTAAGCGGCGAAACGAGTTACCACCGATTTGTCACATTTTAAATTCTTTCAATTGGTCATATTTAACATTTTTTAAATTCATTTAACAATGATGTCTGTATAGGTGTTCCGTCGGCCGTGATTAAAAAACGGTTCATTGACAAGAATTGGCATTTACGCGTAGAAACTGTTTACCTCTTACTGCAATTTTATTGGTGAAGGGAACATTCGTGTCGCCCAAGCTCCTCCCAGCACCGAAGTTTACTGGTCACCCAGTATGTAAAAATCTACAGGGCGTTCGGTTTGGAAAATCGGCTCTGTCTCTATTTTTACGGTGCATGACTCTTTTCGAAAATACGACTGCCTATTGGTCTCTCACGAACAAGTCGTTAAAGGTTTGACAAATCGGAGGCGCGTGCACCGATAAAAATATTGCTCGAATCATCCGGGTTCATCCCGAAAGTACGAAATAGACGTTTATCCGGCCCATTTATTAGCCGCTTTTATTGCCTAAACATTCGCATGCTTCCACGTGCGAGATCAAATGGAAAAAGTGTAAATTTGAAAGATGAATCAGTGTATCAATTTTTTTCCCGAAGATATGTAATTTTCCTAAATATCATATTTTTATGCCAAAATAAGAAAGTAATTGAATACGAAAAATTAAATTAAATCCATCGGTATAATTTAAAGAACAGGTTGAACGTATTTAAACAGTGGCCCATTTTTAAATTCATTTTCTTTCAACATTTGTCAGCCTCCACATGGACTGTGCATAATTTGAACACAAAAATATGCAGAGTCCGACACATTCGGGTATTAAGAAAGGCGGTCCTCGTTTTCCCAAGTCATTTATTCAGGTGAAAACAACTCTGAGAAATGTTGCGCTCGTCCGGTCCACTGTCACGAAACCTCAGTTCGCTCTTTGACAGCAAACTCACACCATCCCGGACAGACGGCACCGTGATTCGGTCAGTTGGTTGGTTCCAACTACGGAAAACTCGTGTTCGAAACTCGGCCGTTGTGTGGGACATTTTTCTTAACGACAAACATAACAAACAGATAGTGTTCAGCAAAAAACGACACGATTCACCTATTCCGTGTCTGTCTCGTGTGAAGTGTTTACAAGTGCATTTGTCGGGTGATATCGACTGCTTCGCGTCAGACAAATCGCCGAATCGTCACTGTTGCTTATCTCTGCCTATCGATAATTATGTACGTATAATTTTTTCGTGGCGAAGAATGTGTACAGTGTTGGACTGATTGTAAAAACAGTAATAATAATCGACATTAGTCGTGAAAGTTATAAAGAAATTAGGATTTTGAAGTGATTTGAAGGGTTTTGGACGAAATAATAGTTTTTGGAGGTTTGTTTAGATTAATTTTTGTCAAGACAAATTGTTTGCGACTTCGTTGGGAAAAAAGACAAATTTTAATTAATAAAATTTAATTAATTAAAAAGAGTTATTAAGTGGAATTTTTTGTCCGATATGTTGGTAATTAGTAAGATGATTTCTAATTGAAGTGGACCTTGTTATGCAATACCGTGGAACCATAAGATTAAAACCGTCGAAATATCAATACAAATTTCAGTTTTTGTTTAATTTAAGAGAGGATTAGAGGGGTTAGGTTGATTCATTTTATGAGTGTTTTTGTAAGTGTTTGCAATAATATTGCACGTAAACAAAGTAACGTGAAGGAGAGATAACCTTGTATATTTGTTGTAAAAAGTGATGGAGGAACTTTTATACTATTTTGGAGGTCTTATTTAGTAATACGTGAATGCGAAACAACGTCCCGTTTGTCATTTTTATAAATAATGGACAATATAAATAATGGTCTATATTTAATTAATTGGTATTGTTGATATTAATAATTGTTTATAAGTAGAAGGTTATGCTTGAACGACTTCAATATACTCATATAAGTATATCGACATTTAATTTTGTATATATAAATATCCCAATAGAATGAAATTATTTCGTCGTTTCCATTTTTTTTTAAACTAATTTCACAAATACTAATTCTGTCTTGTTCCATTAATTTTGTGTTCAGACTTATTAAAAACTGTACAAAAAATATAAAAAGTGAAATGAAAGAATTAAATTTCTTTATGTCAAGATAAAATAATAATTCATGCAAAATATTTTATTCAATTGAAAAAATTAATGTACTCCGTTGAATCGCAAAATTATTCATTTGAAAAGTAAGCTTTCATTGAATTGTCTCGTGTTGAGCGTGGTCATGTTAAATATCCGGAAAAGAGTAATTGCAGCTAATAATCATTTCTCGGAAAGCCAGGGAAATATATTGTATTTAAAAAACAATTATCTTTTTTAGTGTCGCAAAAACTTTGCTACATAAAAACGATTCGTCTTCTGCATTTTAAGTGCTGGATAACAAGATTTATCACTGCCATTTAGCCATGTACACTTCGACCGCTATATGCTTACCGAGTATTATTCATAAGCAGACTATAAAATTAAGTATCGCTACTTTTTCTCGCATCGATATTTTTTGCCGAAAAGTGGTCACAACAAAATGAAAAAAATTGTGTAAAAAAGTTCTATAAAAATAATGTCGAATTAAAGTCTCCAGATTGAAAATGACAAACATCGATCAATTAAATCAAAAGAAATTTTTCCGTTTGAAAACCGAGTTGTGTTATTAATTTTTATACGATAATATTTGAATAACGTCTTTAACCAAGCACAGAGACAAAATTAATTACTCATTCGCAGACACAATATTCGAATTAATAAATATCAAATATTCATGCTCCATTGGTTTAACTGGATTAATGACTCTCGAATAATTATAAAGGAAAAAAATAACGATGGAAACTCCGTAAAAATTTTTCTTCGTCCAGAACAGTTCTAAACTATATTAATAAAATCAGCCCAACATTCATATTTTATCTAATCACATTCATAATTTCCAGTTTAATTAATATATTCCACATTGCACCAAATTACAGATTATGGTCCTTCTCGAGCTCGTTGAAACTTCTGATGGTAAGATATACGTCGATGCGTACTCTTTTTTTATACCTTCTAATCTTAATGTTTGACTCAACGGGCAAACATTTCTACACTTAG
This sequence comes from Ceratoteleas bidentatus, assembly GCA_022817645.1. Lineage (NCBI taxonomy): Eukaryota > Metazoa > Arthropoda > Insecta > Hymenoptera > Scelionidae > Ceratoteleas > Ceratoteleas bidentatus. The sequence continues at coordinate 9,504 of JABFPB010005555.1, forward strand.
TTACGTTGCTCTCGACTTCGATACATTTTTTTCACACACATTTCCTAACCCGCATCTGCTTCCCAAAACTCACACCTTCGGGCAGTAGTACATTAATTTGCAACGCAATACGTTCTTTCCAAATTTATTTGCCTATTTGTTGCTCATCTGCATACGTAACTCTTACACATGATGCGAAAGTTAACTGCATGTCAAAATATTTTGTTTTCAATTGATCGACACTGTCTGCAATCGATTGATTTCAACAATCAATCGATTAAGAATTAATTAGAAGTTAATTAAATGTTCGGAGAAATTAACTGCTTAATTTGACGGAAAAAGAAAAAGCTTATCTTGCGACTTTCGAGATTAATACTCCGCACACTCTGAGGCGCACTTCTTTTCAAAAGTAAATAATTAGTCCTTCAATGCAGCGATAGCGAAGTGACGTAGCGGCGATTTATGAACAAAGGAAATTAAATTTCGCACAAAGGCATTTGTCTGAAAAAACGGAAAAGTGTCGGAAAAATGTGAGTATGTAAAAATTCGGGTCTCAATTGGCACAACCGAACATTTCTCGTTTCAACCGGATTCTAGTTAAGTCGATCGACTGTCGTCGGTTCGACATTCTGACTTCGTTTTGTCAGACTGCAGCGAGCAATGAAGAAATTCCGTCATCTATAACAATTACTCAACGTCTGAACAATCGATTGACGGAAAAAGTGCAATTCCATCCACACCTCTGACGATTTATTGGACGTTTCCCCCGAATGGGCCCCTTCGGCTATTACTGAGTCACGTTTTATAAAACTTGTGAAGACATCGGTTGGCAAAAGCCGATAGATAATCTTTGTTTCATATTCGCAATTTGTCGTAACTGCATTTGCATAGTGCATCAGTTCCATTGTGCTTCGAAAATTTTCCGTCTCATTGAGTCTGAGCGATCGACGTAATGAAGTGAGCATTGCGCGAACGTGTACTTTTATAGGTATTTTGTTCGTCTTGGAAGAATGGTGATATGGTCACCTTATAGGGGAGTGAGTCAGAGATTCTGTGATGCTGCTGAGATAATAAAGATCGGGAACGAACAGGTGTTTAGATTGAATCTAACCTATTCGAATCTAATAAATTCGAATAGGTAGAAAATGTTTGAAATGGACAATTTCTCAAAATCTTTGAAAGTTGAGGTTTTTTAAATCTCAGATGACACTCTGACAGTCGCAAGTTTGAGACTTTACAAGATAATTTAGAATTTAACAAAAATATTCTCGTTATAAACTCTTAAAAGAACTTAGAATTGGAAGTGTGAGAGTGTCTTTCAGAGTTGTTTAAAGATTTTCAGAGGTTTTCAGATATTTTCAGAGCATTTCAGTCTTTCATAAAAAGTATATTTCTACCATGGAGAAATATATATTTTGATTGTATGAAGATGATGCAGAATTTAGGCGACGACATTATTAGATGGTAAAAATATCTTTCTTAGGTGAAAAGTGTCAAAAAACTGCTTTTCAGTCCTAAAAAATATCGCCTTGTCCTAATACATATTAATCACATTTAGATACAGTTTGGATTAGGGTTATCAGTGTATAATGCCTCTCAGAATTCTATTTTTGATTATTAAATTTACAGTTACGTTTCGGGAAGATAATCTCCACCATATCTTGATATAATCTTTATAAGTTTATTTCATTTAATTGATCGGTATTTTACTGAAACAATCAAAGTTCTATGTGTTGAAATGTGCAATTTTCACTCTTCAATTAAGTCCAGACACTTCCTTATTCTTCGAAATTTAAAAAATGAAATACACAGAGAAAAGTGTAAGTGTCCATTTAATGTAGAGGCATGAATGCTTTTTAAATGACTTTCAAAATGTAACATGACATAACTGACTCGAAATACGTATCAAGTTACACTTATTCCAGTGATTTTCGTTACGTGCCCCGTAAAGTCACAATCTAAAGGTATCATTTCCTTACGAAACAAGTGATAACTTCCACTCGAAATCATGTCACACAATATACCCGAAGATTTTCACTTCTGACAGTATAAAATTGTTTTTTTTTAATTGTCATTTATTAACATCCGTTCCTAAGATAAATGTATCAACAGATATTTCTCGAAGGAATCGGAATCTCAAAAAAAGAAATTCAGTTAAATCGTGCTGAGGTAATTGAAATCTACAAAACCAATAAAAGCATCAATATTTCAGCAACACTGTTTTAATTACACGTATAAATATGCCTTCGAACTCACAAGTACCAATCATTTTAATGAACTTGCAAATTTATTGGTACCTACTTAGCAGCGAATCGTGTCGTTCGTACAGATTCCGATAAAAATAGCTTGTCTTATCACGCTGTTCTAGCGCGAGAGCACTTTGCATATGTTAATTATTAACAAATATAAAAGTGCATTCAATAAACATATCAGTCATGCGAGTTTATAACGTTGTCCGAGTGAAAGTCAGGACTCGATAACGGACACAGGACAATGATCTGGACAAATTGCTTGTTCTCCGCGTGAGTTTGTAAATCGTCACATGCATGAACCGATGACGCGAATACAAAGTTTCCGTAAACAAAATGCCACTAAATCAATCAGTTTCTCTAAGTAGTTTTCCTAATTGTAACGAGGCAAAAAGGAGAATTCGTTTTCGTCAAATCTGGTGTAATAAATTTCAAGACTGGGTTGATTTCCTGGAAGAATAAATAGGTGGCAATGTAGATGCTATGGTGCACATTTTCAAAATGAAAATGTAAAATTTTTCTATTTTAAACTAAAAATTTGAGTATTTTCTATTACAAATTAAAACATGTTCAATTTTAAAATGAAAAATTTAACCTGAAGTTCAGACATCAGGAATTGACGTTGTTAGTTTTGTAAAATTGATTATTTGGGACGCGAGTCGAAAGTCGAATATAATTTATTGCAAATGCAAATAGCCGATGTGGACGTCACGCGAAACGTAATCAGTCGCCTATTTTTCACATAGTTGTGAAGTATTATGCGCGGCAACGTAACGAAGCAAAAGTTTATATTTAAAAGATGGTTTTCTTACATAACGCGCGTCATTTCTAAAGCTACGAGGTATTATTAACCGTCGCTGTTTTGTTCTGATGATTTAAAAGTTATTAAAATTGACGTGTCACCCGTTGCGTTTCGAGCAATTCCGCGAGACGGTAATTAAACAATTGTTTGCTCGACGCGTTTATCGTATTATATTTATAACGATTCTAGACAGTTTACGCCCGGCTGTTTGTTCGCAAAAAGCGCGCGACGGCTCTCGTAAACAATATTACTTGGCAAATGCAGTTTTGATTTATTTATTAAGGCGCGCTAATCTCGGCGCGTATCGTGTGTCGCGAACGTAAATTGAAAAGTCGTCGCTCGAACGACGAACCTGGATGACATTGAAATTATGAGCGCTAATGGAAGAGTAGAAACTGTGACGCGTCGAAGAGTTATTCAAATTTCATCGATTGGTTCGTTTTTAATTTGCAACAACGTAACAAACCGTAAAAAAGTGTTGCATTCAACACATTTTTAATAATTTTTTTACTTTTTTCTATTTTATTTTTTTAATTATTTTATTTTATTCTGTTTTATTATCGTCTGTTTTAATTGAGGCAAAAATAAATTTGATTTAAGTAATATTTTATGTGTTGCAAAAATACATT